>VWZW01000649.1:64753-170892 GCA_013397115.1 Edolisoma coerulescens | reverse complement strand
GGCATCTCTCTAATAATTTCAATAATTGGATCTTAACAACACTATCCTTATTTCATATCTCTTTCCCTCTGGTGACAAAGATAGTCTTAGGAAGCTTCTTCATGCTGTTTTGAAATAAAGTGTGGATGCACAATTTACTTCACTTGTTAAAATATATGCAAGACAGTAATGAAAGCATTTAAGTCAAATGAGAATATCCATAGTATCAGATCATACCACTAGTAAAAAAAATGTTTTAAAACAAGGATAAAGCTGTAGAGTTCTGTATTCAGGGACTTTCACTGAGTCTTTAAAATATTGACTGTTCCCATACAAATTGATCATGCCTTAACCTCTTCCCCTATCTTTCCTTTTCCCTCACTCTTGTTATTAAATACACTGAAGAAACACAATGGATTTTTTCATCAAAAAATATCAGCTCTTCTCTGAAGAGATGAAAACAACCCTACAATCTCATAAAAATATTCTGTTTACTTGTACTCTTATTTTTACTCATTAATAGTTTTAAATTACATGGAGATATCCAATTATGAATAGCAATAGACATAATGACATCCCTGGGCCTTTACAGAAAGTCTCCTAAGTTGTCCTCCTTTTGTAAACAACAACAAAAAAAAGAAAACAATTAGAGGAAATGATCCATTATTCCATAAAGTTCACAGGGGCAAAAATTTCAGCCCTTTCTGCATCCCTAAAATAAACAAATAAAAGTGAATTGAACACAGGGGAGGAACTTCATTACATTCCCTAATAACAGCATATTTGAGAGCCCATTAAGAGCAATACCCAAATAGTCTCCTCTGTCAAGATGTCATTTTAGAGAAAAGACAGAGAAATGAAAAAAGGATAAAGCTTTTGGAAAGAAGGCATTTTCCTTCTTTATTGTTATGAGCCCTTTTATTAATGTGTATTAATAGTATCGAAGAGGACATTATCCATCAGTTCTTTTACTTAAAGAACCATGAACATTCCTAAATACATTTACATGCCCATAATACAATGGGCTTTGATTCTACGCATACATACACCAGTACTTATTTTTGACTAAATTTAAAACTTTCTGCTTTCAAAACATGGGGGCAGACATGGATTCTGCTCAGAAATCCACGTTTAGATGTAGAGTGCGTGAAGCAGGATACAAGCTGCGTCAGGCATCTCTGTACAGCCTCTTTCTCAACTGCTACTAACTCTGTAGGAGCCTACATTTGGGTGTCTTATTATTATCATACTCAACAGTTCTGTGATTATCTCATATGTCAGTCTCACCTAAATGCAGAAGTTGTGATTCTGTCACATATCTTTCACAAGAGATAGTGACAAAGAGATCTTGTCTGTGATCAGATGCTGCAGAAAAAATCAGTGTTATACTTTCTTTCAGAGCATGGCCACAGTGGAAGGAGCCATCAGCTCTCCTACATGTATCTTAGTAGCTGAGTATTTTGGTACTCTAACACAAATCATGTGACTATTTACTCATTTTGGCACTGTGAGCATTAGGTTGGTCTGTTAGATGCTCTAGTTCCCTCCAATTAAAGTTATATCAATGCATCTATATATTTATTGGGTGTGAGCGAACCTCTCTACCCTACAGGTCAGGACACTCATTTGGAATGAGACATACCTGTGTTCCAGTTTGTGGGGACGGTTTATACATCAAACTGCCTTCCCCTGTCACTCTCACAGCCATCAGTTTTTCTGTCTGCCTCCCCCCTGCCACATTGCATTATGTTTGTGAACTATACAATTTTTGACATATGCATTTGTATACCACATATACTTTTAAAATAATAAGAATTGTTTGTAAAATTATTGCTGCAATGTTGGTGTTGACCAGACATTTCAAAAATTCACTGCATTGGAGGGTGCTACAAGAATAAAACACTTTCATTATTGTTGGGATTGTATTCTACATTTCAGAGAAGATAAGTTGTATCAAACCCTGACTTCTCATCATTTTTTCTTACCTTATTTAGTCTAATAACTGACTGTCTGCATTTTACAATATTTTCAAATTAAGAGCAAGTTTAAGCAAACCACATTTAAATTACCAACATTGATTGTTTTCATATAATGAAAGAAAGCTTAATACCATTCCTCTGAGTGATATAATTTATAAGGTCTTGAGAATACATTTGGTAACAGTCTATGGGGACAAATTGCTGTGTAGATTTAGAGAACTTTGCTCATAGACAGAAATTCAAATTTTCCTCCCAGGAGTCATAACTTATTTCATTCAAGACTATGAGAAGGTGACAGAGTTGGGTCAAACTTACTGTGGATTTGCTCAGAATTCTTGTGGGAAACTAAAGAAATAATGGTTTCTATAGCAACTAAATGCATCAACATTATGTTTATTAATTACACATATGAACAGCAGAAATTGCAGGGAAAAATCCCATCATGAGTCAGGACCTCACACTAGGACCAAGAAGCTATTACTTATAATGAAAATTGAGTCACTTTGTTCGGTCTTAGTATGAAACAATAGCAGGAAAGCGGAAGCAGCTAATCAGGTATCTGCTATCTGCATGTATGACTTTATGTCACAGCTGGAGGATTAGATAAAGTTACTGTAACATATGAATGCTATCCTCAGAGTTGTTTGGTTTTGGTTTGTTTCTTTCCCCACCCCCCCTTAATTATCTTCCTGTTAGGTAGATTTCATCATAATATTTGGGACCATGGACATGCCTTCACTGTCCATAGGACAGTACTATAGGACTTAGCCTTTACCTCAAGTCTTTTGCTTTTTTTTTGTTAGGAATTATTGACCATGAAACCTCTGACATGTTAGCACTATACAATGAATAGTAACTTCTAGTACCTGGCCTTGTAGGTCTATTCATACTCTTTCCTTTTGTCAGTGATATTAAATGCTTTCTGCAGTATATCATATTTACTATTTACAATTTCCTCTTAACTATTGCTTCTATAATTATGTCTCTGTTACAGAACAAGCAATCAATTTTTCTGGTAACATCAAGTCTTCATATACCTGATCTACTTTGTGCTTGTATAATCATTATTCTCTCTTGCAAGCCTTTTCCCATCCAACCTTTCCTTTTCTATCCTTTTTTTTCTAATATTGTCTCTTAAATTACAAGAACAAACTTTCAGGAAATGTTAGAGATGGAGATATTATGAAAGAGCATTTTTGATTTTCTTTGCTGCTTTTTAATTTTCCATGAGATTGGAATAAAGAAAATGCTTGGAACTTTAAAGATCTTAATGATCTTAATGATGGATTTCAGCACAACCAAACAACATGACTAGAATTAAGTGGCAGCTGACACTAGAGATAATAATTGCAGCAAAGAAAGCCAAACTGCAGCATGCCAATAAACTGAATGACCTGTCGCTGCTAGTAGTGGTGTTCCCAAGGAAGAAAGATGAGGTACAGCAGGGTGAATTCTAATAGGAGTAGGAGCTCTGCCAAAGTGATTTCTGTGTTAAGCTTCTCTTCTGCCCTCCTGATTTGGAGCTGTTCTGTTTGACAGACTGCAAGCAGACGCACTTGATACAATTTCTCAGTGCTGGGGGTTGTGGCAGGCTGGTCCCCTACCCTTTACCAGTTCCACCCTTAGTAACTGCCTTCACCAGGATCCTTACCAGCAAGGCTGTCTGCAACCATTTGCAGAAGAAATTTGGAGCTGGCTGGGGTGTATTTACAGCTCATTTGAAGACAGATGTAAGCTCATGTTGACCATAAATCAAGCCCACCTTCCAAACCAGAGCAAACCTGTAGCCACAGCATCATGCCAAAGCCAAGGTAATATGCCCTGCTTGGCGTGCTTTACATTGTACCAGCCTGCTGATCTGGGGGATGGAGCACAAGCACAACCAGTTTGACTTCTTGCACAAGATTGTTTAGGGGCACAGACTTGAGTCCAGGTACTATGTTAAAATCGTCTGAGTAAAGGGACTGGAATGGAGGTGAAAATTTTTCTTGGTACACCTCCAAGTTTTGAACTGTTTCTGTTGCTAACTAAACTGTCGTGCAACTAGAACCCATCACATTTGCTACAGCTGTGTGGGAGTTAAGAGTCATAGAAAAAGCTCTGAAAGCGACTCACGATGTAATTGCCAGCTTTTGAGGAAAGCTAATAAAAATAACAGCTGGGGCTGGAAAACAAAGAAAATCTAAAATCCAGTATGGAATAACATTGGAAAAAAAGGAAAAAATTTTGTTTTGTTTTTTTTTGTTTCCAATTTCTTTTTTTTTTTTCAAAGACTCTTTGCAGTCTGCTTCTGGTAGAGAAAATCCTCAGCATTATAGCATTTAGAGTGGCAGCTATTGGTAGAAGATGTCTTCCAGTCTGTACCAGTCAGTTCATTACCATATTGTTGCAGTTGGTGTCAGTGAACTTCAAACAGCCTTGAGCTTAGCCAAGCACACCATATTCTACCTTGAATAATGATGCACTAGAAATGCATAGAAATAAACTGTAAGATTGCATATGTTGAAAACTCATGCACTTGGCTACCTGATCAGCTCATAATTTTTATGTAAGAAACTTATCTGTACAAGTACTCTATGGAAACAGGATGAAAAAACCCTGTCTCTCATTGTGTGTACAGCCTGACTCTTCAGACAAGTGTGGATTGCTTGCCTCAGAAAAATGTGCATTAGTTGGCAGAGAATGTCTTTTAAAAACTCACACAGAAGAGCAGAGAATAAATAATAAATGATAATAGCATATAACTCAAAGATCTTTAGATCTCAAAATGCTTTATGTACCTATCTTCATGACAAAGAGACATCAGGACGAAGAGAGGTGGAGTAATTTACTCTGTATCACACAGCAGATCATTAGAAAGACCAGGAATAGTAGCGAGTATCCTGAGACCAAATCCACTGCCCTATCTTCAGGACCCATTGTGCCTTCCATTATTGGCAGATAACAAATGTGAGGGAGATAAAGCACTGACAGTCCTAAGCTACAGTTAGTCAAATATAGCCCAGTTGTTTTGCATCTGAGGTCTAGAGAAAAACATGCTTAATATAAATTCCAAGATTTTCTAGTTGAGCCTTCATTTGTTTAGTTTGACAAAAAAAATTACAAAGACAAAACTAGTATTCAGAGCTTGGTTATTAAGTTTTCAAATTTCTTTCAAAAAGCATTGTCTCTAAAATTTTGAACAAATCAGACCAGTTGGAGAAATTTGTGTAAATAAATATGTATAAACAAGCATGACTTAGTGATAAATATGACTTCATGTGATCAGGATCTAACAGGCAGGCATTATTGAATTTAAGAGTTGTTGCTGTTCCCATAAGTCTGGGAGTTTTTTACTATTTTAGAAGCTATCTATTTTTTTTAAAAATACATTTTCTCAAGGAGGCTACATTACAGAGGACAGCTAAATTTTTTTGTCATGGTAGAACTACCCAATGGCTCCAAAGAATATTATATTAGTAGATGTTGCATAAATGAACAAAAAAATATACATAGGAGAGTGGAAAAATTCTGCAGACCTTCAGTACAGCTCACGTAAGACTTATGTAGAAGTGCTAATATGGCCATTGTCCCCACACAGTCTTATTAAAAGCACCCCAGAGATTTAAAGAAGCAGACTGTGACCATGAGTAGATAACTAGCTGTAAGAGTAACAGGAAATGTCACTAAATGTCATTAGAGCCTGATATAACCTAAATGATGGCAGTATGTTTAGTATAATGGAAGGATATAATGAGAATATGGCATTTCCTTTAAGGACAGTAGCAGATTCAGACCAGTAAATTAATTCAGTAGTAATGGCCAGCTGAGTAGCAAAGAAACTGGTTGTGCTGCCAAAACCCCTTTAGATTCACAGCAAACCTACAAACATAAAACCTTTAAAGGAAAAGAAAAGCAATCACCTTTATGAGGTGCAACAAGAGGTTGAAGCACAGATTGTGAGAAAAGCACTCTAATAAAGCCTGTTTCTTTCACAGTTTCCCAACTGGTACATAACTGAGGTTCCTAGCAAATAGAGTGAATTTTAATTTCTTCAGAAGAGCCACAGAAACCCCAGTAATTAGATAAATCCCATGGAAGTCTTCTATTTCAAGTGGATAACCATGGAATCCATTTTATTCCAGAAATTCATTTATCCCGCTGAGTTCACTGTCTGAATAGGGAAATCAAGACTAACAAGCAGGGTCCAAAGAGTAGTTGTACCCCATCTTTAAAGTAGAAGCCTTACGTTTGAAGTGAAAGAAGTGAAAGATGCCCTCAACATTAGGAAATTTAGTTTGCTATGGATTTATTTTTGCTCGACTGGTTGGTTTGTTTTGTACCTTTAAAAGCTGTGATAAAGGGGGACTTTTTCTGAATAAAGAGAAGTGATGGAAACAATTATGGTAAAAAATAAACAGAATGAAAATGTAAAGAATAATTTAGCAATGGGGAGGCTTTTTAATAGTTAAGCTATTTGCTCCTAATCATCAAATTATAAATAAATAGATTTGAAAATGTCCTTAGAATAGCTCAGTATTTATCAGGGATAATAACCAAAAGAAATTACTACAATTCACAGTTCCCTATCTTAAACTTACTTTTCAACAGTCATGCTGATATTAGAAACAATAGAGACTGTTTTCCCAAACTGCAGTTATGAGAGGGTGGGCCAAATCTGTTCTTACAGCAACTCTACTGAAATCAGTGACTCAACACCAGGAACAACTTTAGCTTTATATGCTCAGCCTTTGTAGGGATAGTGAAAGAACTCCGGGCTAATGCACCATAGAGCAGGACTAAAGCCATTTAATCTTTACTTTTAGGAAGACAGCAATTGAAAATTGTGGGGAAATTGGAAACATGTAAGGTTTCTGATTTGGATTAGCTGTGTTAGCTGTTAGTGTTGAAAGCCTTGATCTCCAGTTCATGTTAAAAAGCTGAAGTTAGATGAAAAAAATTTAAAAATTAAGAAAAATAAAAATTAGTTTTTCAAATTCCTCATCTATATGCATATCCTAGGCTGTATGGCTACTGGGAAGGATACAATTACAGCATATTCCTCCCCTTCACCCAGGTCTGTAGAACTTCCAGTGATTTTAATAGGAGTGGGAACAAGCACTATGCCAGCAGCTGAGACCATTTCTAAGAGAAAATCTGTGATTTCCCTTCAGCCCTTGATAAGTGTTTGGCAAATGGGATTGTGAAGCTTTGGTGCTTTTCTACACAGAAGGTTACTTTATCTCCTCACTCACTAAATGATAATTATAACTTATTCCATTAAAATATGTATACAACAGGAAGGAAAACCTAATGCTTTCCCGGTATTTATTCTCCCAACTTAAAATAAACCCCAGATTCTTTTAAGTTGCAAAGAAAGGCTGTTGGGGATAGATGGTTGATATTCTAGAGAAGACAGAGTTCTGCTGTAATGCTTTTCAGAGGATGATGAGATGGCAAGCAATACCCAAAATTCTTGACCGTAGAGACTTAGCAGTAAATGCTTGGCTCTGGAGATCCAGGGATCATCTCTATTGTAATTTCCTAGGCAGAAGACACTGGAGAATTATCCCGCTTCCAAAACATACCTTTTTCAGGGCTGAATGAAAGCAGAAGCTAGTGCCTAAACTGGGTGACCTTGGACCTATGGTAACCAGAATATGGACATGAAACCTGCAACAGCTTTCATTTGCCATGATCTTGTCACTTGGCTAGATTGCTACACATACAGACAAGTCTTATCCTTGGTCAGACCCTACTGTGTGAGTCTGTAATTGCAATGATACCAGAGAAAAACAGCAGATTTAATGCAACAGTTCTTTTTCATGGTTTCTGCAGTCTTTGCTGAAGGTGTTGTGGTAGATATATCTTTTTGGGGGTGGGACTGAAAAAGAATGATTTCACTGAAAAAAAGAAAAGAAAACAAGAATTCAGTTTCATGCAAAGAATCACACAGATAGCAACTTTGCTGTAGTACACAAAAGAAGCTCATTCAATGAGACTTTCTCTGGAGGTCATAGTGTTTGTATGTTCCTTGTTATCACATAGCTTTGGAAGTAACCTCCTGAAATCCAGTAATTCAGAGCCCTCTCCATCCACTGGACACAATAGTTATTGCCATCCTGAGATAAAGGATAAAAGAGAGATATAGATTTGTTATGATGAATTTAGGTACCTCAAGACATGAAATATTAGAATTAAGCATTTGGGTTTGGGTGGGATGTCTAAGAACCTGGCAGAAGATAAAGCGATCCTTAAGCAGAATGTCTCAATTCCTCCAGTTGCAGGGATGGTATGGTGTCACTCCAACCCACAGAGTTAGGCTTGGATTTTATTTGACTAAATATGGAGTTTATAAACATTAGGTACCCACAGGCATCAAAACTTTCTGATACTGATGACGAGCACTGTCAGCTCAGGTGCATCTCTGGATATTGACAATTACCCAGGCTAAAGACTGAAGCACCAGATGAGAGACGGGCTGCTATCATCATAGACTAGAGTCTCTCTGGGTATATTAAAGCAAATTAAATTAGGTGTCATGAGGAGCTTCAGAACAGATGAGATGATATCCAGCACTTTTAGATACCTGCAGCATTAGATGGTGACAGGGTGTAAGCAATCCAGTCCTTGTCCAGAGCCTAGCAGAGTTTAAGGTGATAGGGTCCCAGTGCAGGTGGGGTTAGTCAGAGTAATCTGGGTAGAAACAACATTCGGCTTTATGAGTATCATCAAGATGGGTTATGAATCATGGTAAAGATTGCAGATGCCAATTTTCTACAGAACAGATTATTTTCAGGAGCTCTAAAATAGATATTAAGCACATACTTAATATAGTATTGTAGATTTAAAGACAAAGACAAGAAAAGAACATATTTTTGCAACATAAGACATATCTGTTTTGTTTAAAAAATTAATCCTTGTTATTGCCACTAGTATTTTTTTCTCTCTCAAACTGAGACATCTAGGTCCAATTATTCATCTGCCTTTAAAAATATAGGTCCCAGACTAGTTTTACTTAATAACTAGTGTGTTAAGCCTTAAAGAAAAACAGCTTTGTAAATGACTGTCACTTTCCTATTGTAGTGTCTCTGACCCACATCTGATTATAGAGCACATTTGTCACAGTGGTTTGAAAGGTCAAGAACAATTCTTTGCTGTACAAAAACAAGTCACTAGGCAAGACTAAGTTTAGATACACAGAAAACAAAACCAGCTGCTAACATTTCCTTCCAACAAAGGGAAGTCTTTTCATCATTGTCTACTTTCATGCTTGTCTTAGGT
This sequence comes from Edolisoma coerulescens, assembly GCA_013397115.1. Classification (NCBI taxonomy): domain Eukaryota; kingdom Metazoa; phylum Chordata; class Aves; order Passeriformes; family Campephagidae; genus Edolisoma; species Edolisoma coerulescens. The sequence goes on along the minus strand of VWZW01000649.1, from coordinate 161,671 downwards.
ATACTCGTTGACTAAAAAAGGTCAATATTTATCCAGTCTTACTACAGAGTGATATTAGAAATGACAGCACTTTCCTGCATTTAGCAAAAGAAATATCTAGGCGTAAGTAAAGATGCCATTAATTTACATAAATGTTGAAATTTTTTACAGAGACCATTCCATAGACTTACATACGTAAGTAATACATATTAAATGTATATGTATTTACACATAACAGATTGGTTTCATAACACAGTACTTGGCCTAATTTGCTCTTTATCTATGAGTTCACCTATTTGTGTGTTCCTCCTATCATTATACCATAAATAAACTAAAAAGCACTGTGGTCTAGAAGAAGTTTCCTTAGAAAGTCACCATTTAGTATAATTGGTTTTTTTTCCTCAAAGTTTGATTATTTACTTTTAAATGAACCACTTCTATGTCTATATTTTCTGCTTGCATTTTTGTTATAACCGTTTACAAATTACACTATATTTAGAAATGGTTATTTGATATGCAGGAAGTCTTTGTATTTTATCTTTCATGACAGAAATCTTTGAGCAGAAAATTGTTTCCTTCCCATCTGATAGAATAGAAGACCAATGGCAAAAGCTTCCTCCTGAAGAACTTTGAGAGGGGGCAGTATGTTAAGTGATGTTTGCATACTACACGAGTGTGAGAAATGCACATCTATTGCTATCGGTTTTCAAACCAGCAGATTACTCACATACTTAACGCGTGAGTAGTCACACATAGTTCCATAAAAATTCCCACCTGCCTAGAAACAACTGTGTACTTAAGAGCTTTACTGATGGCAATGAAGAATCAAGATGTATCACATCATCTCCCATCCATCTTAAGAAAGGAAATATGGACATCTCTCTGCCTGTACCATTACATTTTCCTTATTCTTTTTTAACAGTCCACCTAGGGATTTCATTATTCAGAAAAACCTCCCCTCTCTCCTATTTCAGTGGTTTTTGATATGTGATTATTTTAATCTCATATATTTCAGTAGCATTGGGAGAAAAGAAAGTCTCAGAAGGGGCTAAGTATTTATTTTTCTGCACCGTATTTTCTGCATGCACTATTTTATGGCATTCTTAGCCACAAGCCCTATCAAGGAACAATAAGTCACAGAAACACAGCATAGCCAGTGAAATTTTATGAGAATTTTCAACATTTTGATTGGCAAGAGCCACAGTCTTGAAGTTTTGTTTTCTTAGTGTTCGGGTTATTTTTTTGTACAGGGAATAATAAAAATGGCATGAATGGACTTCAGTGCTGTTTCAAGTCATATACATGCTGAAGTGTTGTACTGAATTGGCAATGACTTAATTTGGATTATCTTAAAAAGTTCGTAGGTTAAAAACGAAGAAAGAAGCCTTTTTGCATGGTGAAGCACCAAATTTCAATACTGTAATTTAAACTCCAGAGGAGTAGATCACTCTCAGATTACTTACAATAATTTTGACCCTTCTCTTTTGTAAAGCTTGTTGCTTCTCTCTAGTTCTTTCTTCTCTAGTACCATTTGCAGGCTAGTTTGAGACCTTGGTATCAGTAGGGTCAGCTTCACTTTACAATAACATCTGTAGGATCAAGACAAAACCCAATACAGACTTCCCTACTTCCCCCACATGAATTAATCAAAACAACAGTGATATGAAAAATGTTATGCTGTTTTTTGCTTTTTCTCCTCTACAGCTGCATGTAGTTACACCAACTTGTTAGTGGACCTCAGGGATCTGAATGGTGCATACTAGAGCTGGTTTATGCCAATTATTATGTTGAGTGATGAAACTGCTTTGTATCATTTCATTTGTGGATATGAACAGCAGGTGAATGTTATAGTTTCTGCTTTCCAATTATAAATCACACAGACTGAAATCTCAGTTCTCTGAGTAAGGGCTGTAAAAGCAGTGGAGTGTAAGGACACTACTGTTTCTTGTGAAAGGAGTCTGAGATTAGAGTTTATTGATGTGGGTTTTTTTGCCCACCTCCCTGTCACAGTTAGCTTTTAAAACAAAAATTGAAAAATTATTAGATAAAGGAACTGAATGGAAAGCAAATGAAACATATAACTACAAAGACTGTATTTAGGAATATAAATCATAGATAGGTCCAGCACTGATACATTCAAGTGATTGAGTAATATGAGGTTCACTTTGGGAATAACTCGTTTTCTATAGGTGGGCTTTCAAGACAAAAAGTGAAAGAATATAGTAACAGTAATAGGACTCTCTTTCCAATCCAATTTCTGGCAGACTAAGCATGTCTTTAAATATTTATAATTTTGAGATCCTCCTTGAAGTGTATCTGCAAAGACCTGTGTGACACTTGAGTCTGCAGTCTAGACTAATGTGGATGGACAAAGGTTAAGATTCTTTACAGACAAAACAGAATGTGTTTGATGGTAACAGTACGTAACTAACAACATCAAAAGGACTCGATTCAGTTACTGAAGGAAAAACTTCAGAATCAGAATATATTTTTTCTGAAATAGGTATTCTGCTACCCATATTTGTAGTCTGGTTTTGGCTCCCCAGTGCAAGAGAGACTACTTACTGAAGTACCACCAAGGTGGTCGGGGGGATGGAACATACAGCACAGAAGCTGAAGTCCACTTATTTAGGTAATCCTGAAGAATATAAGGCTAAAGCTGGACATAGTGTTCTCTACAATCACTTGAAGGAAGGCTATAGAGGAGATGAGGCGTCTTGCATATGCATAGAGAAAGGACAAAAAGCCGTGGTCACCAGCTGCAAAAAAAGGAAATTCTGTAAATATTAAGAAAAAAAAGATCACCATCAGGAGCCCAAACATAGGAACAGTTACACAGAGATTCTGCATTCGTAGACATACTCAAATGACTGAGTCTGGCAGAGTCTGGCTATGGGATCTAAGTTGTCCTTCCTTTGAGCTTAGGGCAGAGGAGAGGAAAGGCTGGATTTGAGACCTCCAGAAGTGTCTTCCGACCTAAATCACCCTGTTAGTCCATAATTCTCACTCTGTTAGTTTATGATTTTACTCAGCAAGTTCTTGATTTTTGTTTCTCCCATGTTTTAAATTTGGGGGAGGGACTGGGAAGGGGTAACTTATTCTCATCATGAGCACATATGGTAATTTCTCCTATTGATACGGTATCTTATTCTTCTTGTCTGTGCAATTTTGTCTAGTAAGGGCTATGAAAATTGTCACTGAGTGGGTGTCAGTCATATCATATTAGTTGCCTTACGTGTATTCATCTCACAGGAAGCTATTTTTAGAAGGTTTTTTTAATCCTATTGACTGGGGATCAGCAAGGACCAATTTGAATGTAGCTCTGCTTCTACCAAGTATGAGAAAAGAACAATATTCAGCTCTTACCTAGTTTTTCAGAGAGTTATAACATTCTGAGACGTACATTCACTGACTGCAGAAGAGTCACATACTAATGAAGTCCCAAGATAGATCTACCAACAAAGGCATACAGTAGGTACATTATTCTTATTGTGCTTCATTATGTCTCATACTTATCTGTGGTGCATTATGCAGGTTCAAAAAGAGATGTGCAGATTTTTGAAGCAAGTAGCGTAAGACTGTTTATCTTCCACTTCAACTAGGCTTTTGTTCACACAATACTAAATGTGCAGAACAGTTCAAAGGTCAAAATTGACTGGGAAAAATCTCTGTAGAAGATTTGGTGCCATTAAAAACCAAACAAACATAGGAAGTATTTAATAGAATTCTGAAATTTTAAAGTCTTATCTGCTCACAGAATTTTTAACCAACTTGCTTAAAGCAGTGAAATTACACATCACAAAATGTGGTATTTTTTTATAAGAGGTTCTATCAAAGTTGTGTAACTACATAATTGATAACATCTGGTATTTTAGAAAAGACTAATCTGATTTGGGATGAACTACGAAAATCACAGGTCAGTATCAAGAAAACGTATTTCTAGGTTACCAAAACCATAAATATAAGATAATGAACTTTTCAGCTCACTATATGAAGTCTTATGCATGTAATTATGTATTTGCTTGATTAAAAAGTTTTTTGTAGGTTGGAATATCAGAAAGTTACACTTCTAATTTCTTTTTAAGTATATTCACACTCCTTTTTAAATCATTTTCTTTCGTATTCATCTAGTTTAGCTCAGGAAATATTTTTGGTCCATCTGGTTTCCCTCTGTATAAGTCTGGAAATACAAATTGTTATGCAGCATGAAGCTCCTTTTTTTTTTTTAAGGAGATAAAATGTTTACAGTGACTCCACTGACTGGACTCTACACTGCTTGTGCAAAGGCTATCTGGTTGCTCTGCGACTATGATTCAATGATCCTAGTTCCCGATGTAATAAGTTTTGCTGCTCTGTTTTTCAAATTCATAGATTTCAAAACTCATGCAGGTTATCCCCATGAATCTGTGTGTAACTGCCCCAATAAAATGGCAGGAAGGAATCTCAAGTGAATTAGGAAATGGCCCTTTGTCATGTTCTGGTAAGCCATTGCCAACAGCCACTTCTGCCCTCACTCTCCACTGCAATTAGTGATTTTTTTGGCTCATCAGCACCTTAATAAGAGCGAGATGAATAAAGTTATATGCAACATGGGGAAAAATTTGGGCCTTTTAGTAGTGTTACTAGCTAATTAGCCTGTATCACTGCAGTTAGAGCTTGGGAAGCTGGGGCAAAAGTGAAGTTTTGGGCCCACTTCCAACATTGTGTGTACCATATATCTAGAGTTTGCTAAAGGTATCAGATCAGAAAGATTGTGTTTTGGAATCTCTTTGTATGGATCTAAATGACTGTACACTGCCAAAAAGAAGCCCTCAGGATCCCAGTAACTTTTAGAGAAGCCCCAAGTGCCTTTTACTTTAATACTGTCCTATTCTAACTAGATGAGCTTACCCATCACTTGACAGACTTAAGAGTCATCTGCTTTTGATAATGTCAGCTGGGATTTCCAGTCAGGTATCTCATTAGAAATGTGGGTTGCTCAGCTTACAAAGCGTGAGGAGAATGGATCCTTTTCAGAGAAACCTACAAGGCCTAGGGGATGAGACTAGTGTGGTACAGGCTTGATTCAGACAAATCTGACAAGCCTAAATCCCTAGACATGTCAAAGAGCTAGAAAGCAGACAGGAGTGAACAGATCCAGGATTGTAACTGGGAACAGAAAAAGGCAAGTGCCAGGTGTTTTCTAGATGTGGTGCTCAGTTTTATTGTTCTTTTAATCAAATCTATGTCTGCTGTTTTTTGAAGACAATACTGAGTGGTGTTATGCCACTGAAGATATTACAAAGGTAGGAAGGAAAGGGGTTGCCAAAGTAAAGATGTAAAATGTGGGCACATATGTAAAATTTTCCATCAAAAACATAATAGTACAGTTGAGGGAAACTCTGCTTTCTAGTCACCCTGGTACAAAAATAAGTAAGGTTCGATGCCACATTCATCAATGTTATTTTATTAAAGCCCCTGCAAGGTGAGAATCAGATAGGGCATAAACAGTCCCTTTTATGACAGCAAAGAAATTGAGAATAACAAAGAAAAACAAAAAGAACAGTGGTTATTTTTTACCTACATTTGCTGCTTGCTTTTCTTTTTCTATTTCATTCTGGTTTTGTGTTTTATTTTTAACTCACTATATTTACTCATTTCTAAGTGGCTTCAAATATATTAATTTATATTAAAGCCTAACATTAGCATCAAGCTATTTTTTTATTATGTAGCTAGTCTTTTTTGGGGGGGGTTAAATGGAAGCAAGACTTAATTGAGTGTATATTGTCAGGTTTCAAATGAGCTGTAATGAATTTCTGCTCATGAAATTTTTATATTCTGCATAATAACCATGGGAAAAATTATTACTGTATTTGCTGAAACATTTGTAACATGTTTGAGGAAAACAAAAATCTCAGATTTCAGCTGAAGAGCCTATTCCTTGATACACAAAAATACCTGTGCTTGAGTGACCTAGCTAATGATGAATACAAGGGAAAATTCTCCATGTCCCCAAACATAACTGCTAAACAAATATGTGTCTACAAGCTTTTTATCACACCTCCCTTGAAAATGGAACAAATGGGTATGTAGCTGAATAAAGCTGCTTCATTGCTCCACTGCTCTTATCCAAGATATTGCCTCTATCCTTGAGTGGACACCAAAAATCTTTAAAAATACTCAGGGACAAAAGAGAGCATTTTAATGGGTGAACTACTTTATGTTTTGTTGCACTTTTCTCCTGTGTATATTGTGAAATATGTTGCAATATATAAAGATAACAAGTACCATGTCTCGACTATGGACAGCTATGAGAATTGTCAACATGTGGGATGTTTTATTGTCAATGACAAATATGATTTTTAACAGAAAGTTCCCTTGCAAGTCTAGGATGTCCAACTAACATTTGAGTAGCTGCTTCCATTGAGTTACACTACCATTAATCATCTCCACTAATTCAATAAAAACACTGTCAATATGATAAAACATTTTTTCTATTGGATTAATGAGGGTGGTTGGTTACTAATAGGATATGACTGCATTAGGGAAATGTTTCAAGTAACATGATAGATTAACAAGGAAACATTTAATAAACATTTCATATAATTTTTAACTCATTTCAAACCCTATGAGAAAGGAATGGAAATACGTATTATGAAGATAGCCACTGCATAAACTTGCTGAATATCATCACTTTACTATTTCCCTTGACAGTGTGTAAACTAAGACATATGACTGGCCCTTTCTTGATTTTGTGTTTTGTCATCTATAAAATGTGAGGAATTGCAAACACCCTTTGTTCAGTGCTATAAGATTTCCCAATAGAAATACTGAACATGAGCCATACATTATTCATATGAAGAGAGGTTTTACCTTTCTGTGAGAAAAGATGCTCTAAACCCACCTCTAATAATGATTGTTTCTGTAGCCTTAGGCAACTCACTTATGGCCTTTCAGAACTTGCACTTAAATTTTCCATTGGTTTTAGTTAATGTAATATCTGAGTAGCAGTATCTCTGCAATTCAGGCTGTTCACCTTAAGCTGACCCTTAAACTCAGTTTCGTCAGCTGTAAAGTAGTTGCAACAACTGATATCTGTCCACACTGGCTTCAGAATTAGTGACCTAATGGCCAGAAATCAATTTCACTATGAGAATGAGTTAAAAATAATAACCTTATTTGTTTATTGGAAGGCAAAATGGTAACTTCCCGAGGATGTTTAGCTACAGCAAAGTAGCAAAGCTACTGTAACATGAAAAGCAGAGTAATATAGTTAATTGTCCATGGAAGAGCTTTACCTTTCCTTTTGTGCCTACATGTGTCTAGTGTATCAGTCAAGTCAACGAAGAGGTACTGAAGGGACAGCGAAGCCAGCCATAGAACACTGCATGCATCTAACATTGGACATGGATTTATACCAGCCATGATGGGCAAATAAAGTCTTTCTATCATTGCATCTTGAGAACAACCTTCCTCTGTGCAAGTGGTTCTCTTTCGCGGCTTTTAGTTTCGCTGTGTGTGATAAATGTGATAACGTGATAAATCCTGGTTTAATGTGGTATGAGCTTTATAGCGGTGCTAAATAGAGTTGCCTTCTTATTGGAAGGCAATGTGTGACTCTAGATGGATGTGTTCTATCCATCTTTGGCTTCAGCCTGCCTAGGGCACACAAAGTACACCATATTGTGACGACATACCATGTACTTATGAAACACAGATATATGAAACAGGTAATCTTCTTCAAATTAATATATCATGGTATGTTTGACATATAAATACTTAAAAAAATTAATAAAGTCCTTTACAGTTTTTCACTTATATCCTTAAAGTGTGGAAGTAGTCAAATGGATACGTCCCAATTTGGGTTTTTTTCAGGATTTTGGGGAAGCAAGGATTTTTTTGACTCCTTTTTGTTTAAACAGGATACCAAAGGAAAGTTATTAAATTTTTACAATATCACAGTCCAGTATTAGAGATTTATTTACTTTATTATTTTGAGTCCTGATAAACATCATAAAGTGAAGTTATGGTAAGAAGCATTGCATCCAAACAATGTTTTAGCCTAATAATAATAAGAATGTTAAAGAAGGAAACACCACTGATTATAATGATATGTAATAGAATATTACTCTTATACAGAAGAAAATTCTACTGTTTTGGAAGCTTAGTATAGTTCAAAATTAAAAAGATACAAAGTAATTAAGAAAATTCTATTGAATTCTATTGCTTCTATCATAGTAATATCCAGTAAAATATTAATTGTGCTACAAGATTAAAACTGATGATTTATAGTATTGTTGCCTTTCTGCTCTCACAAACACTGTGAGTTTTGATGGAAAATGATATCCCGGGTCTCCATTTGCTAGACAAATAAAAAGAGCTAAGTGGACAGGGCATTAAAGAGTTTGAAAATGCAAAAGTAGAAACCGGAATTGTAATATAATGCGTTTGTAGTAATCCGAATTCTATTTTAAAATCAATGTTTTGATATTACCAAGCATTGTTATATAAGTTTGTAAAAGCCCTCCTACTAAAAAGTTCTAAAAATAACCAGAAAAGAATTATAATATTTCTCAACAATTGAATCAACCTTTTTTTTTGTTTTGGGGTTTTTTTTGTGTTTTCTTTTCTTCTTTTTTTTTTGTTTGTTTGTTTTGGTTGTTTTGTTTTGTTTGTTTTGTTTCTTAACATATAGACATGTACTAAAAATTTTTAAGAGTCTTAAGAATTTTCAAACTCCTGATAGGCCATAATCATGTGCATAAATTCTCTCAGGCATTATTCCCGTTAGTTACATCACTATGGAAAAATACCCCTTAAATTTAGTGTTAAATATTTGATTTGTTATACTCACAATGACTTGTGATTTATTAAACAAATCACAAGTGAACGGCAATATTAAAGCTATACATTTGTCCATAATTATTAATCTTCCATTAAAATAATCATGCTAAACAATTGATGTGTGGGCATTACTTCAAGTTATAAGCTTCATTCCACATGCTTTGCAAAAGATTCATTGGAGTCTGAACAAAGTGCTTGCTTTCACAGCATGTATGACGAGCTAAAAGTTTTTTAAGAACTCCTAATAATCAACTGTTTTCAGCATTTATCAAGGGTCCAGCAACTACTACTTCTCTTCTGGTGCTCGTTCACCACTCTACTACTTTTATCTTAGTAGAATTTGCCAATTAAAACTTGACAGCTGGAGATTGTGTTCCAAAAAGGAGTACTTTCTTTCTAAAATTTAAATAACCTGGAGACCTCAGTTAAAAAAGAGAAAAAGAGATCAGTACTTAAACATGTACGTTCCTCTGTTTAGTGCCACTTCGAGAGCTTTAAAAAGTCTTGATAACACTTAAAGGCAGAATGATCTTGAATGTTTTACAACACAACTGATATTTAATTAGCCTTAAATCTGTGCTGGAAAGACATGTTTGTATACCCAGAGCACTACTCTATCCAAGAGTGAGCATATTAGGGTTTATATAGCCATTTCATTTCTCAGTGGTACATCTCATGGAGTGCTGTGTTTGGGGCAGGGGGAAAGCAATCAGCTGGAAAGGACTCTGGTGAGAGCACAGTACAAAAATATCATTCAAGGACAGCAACTAAAAATGTTAAGATGACACTTTGCTACTGCTACTCTTTGAAATACTATCGTTGAGATTTTAATTTTAGTATTGTAGACACATGTCAACATCAGTGTCTGGCTATTTTCAAACTGTTGATGACTTATGTATGTCTACTTTCATGGCACAGAGATGCAAGTACCAGACAAGTGGGAACATGTATTACCTGCCTGCCTTAAAATTTCACACAATAGCATGTTGATAGATAAAGTTGTAACAGATAAAACTTCCACTTCCAAAATACAAAGGGCTTTTAGTATTTAAAAATATCCCAAAGACAGAGAGAGTGGAATATGCTCTTTGCACTCTAGTTTTTCAGCTTAAGAATCAGGAATGTGAATCTTCATTGTTTGATATGGGAGAACAATCTAGTGAGTTACATCCCTGACTTTTATCATTGAAACCATAATTTAAAGCAGTTACATAGCTCTCAGAAAGAGGTGGGTGTCCCTTCATCCCTTAGGATACATTCCACTAATGTAATCTCTGTGCAAACAACTGGTTTGTACAGTGTGAATCTGATTTAGTAAAGAGGGGTTCAATCCTACTAGGGTTGCTTTATTTTTCTATGGCCCTTAAGGTCATCATACGTGCTAGTGATATGTAAGAAAGGATCCAGGAAGAAGAAAGGAAATATTTGAGGTGTGGAATTTCCTTCTGTAATGCCATTAGTGCAATTAAAAAAAAATAACCACTTCATTTCTATAAAGATGTGCAATGTGGCTGAGGGCAATAATGGAATGTTACTCCAAAATTAAAACAAATCTGGATTATCCTCATGAATATTTCTATCCTCCAACAAAATGAATTGGGCATTTCTGCATCACTGACTTTGTCAGCTGTTGTCAAATTTCTGAGTGTGTGGCAAGGCAGGACATCAGAAAAAAAAAAAAAAGAGACAGTTTTTTTCTCCTGACAAAGTTATTAACTTTTCTTTACAGTCTAGAAGCTGCTAGACTTTTAGAAAGAGATTGTAAAATGAAGAAAATTAGTATTATTTGGATCAAAATAATAGAAGTCCTTGTCCTCTGCTTCTCCATTCCAAAATGTTAAACTAAGATTTTTTTTTCCTCGAAGAATCACAGAACCAATTAGTTTAAGACCTCTGAGATCACTGAGTCCAACCTATGACCTAACACCATCTTGCCAACTAGACCATGGCACTGAGTGCCATGTGAAGTCTTTTCTTAAACTCTTCCAGGGACAATAACTCTACCGTCTCCCTGAGCAGTCCATTCCAATGTTTAATTACCCTTCCTCTGAAGAAATTCTTCCTAATGAAAAATTTAGGTTCCTATCTAAACCTCCCCTGGCACAGCTTTAAGACTGTGTCCTCTTGTCCTGTGATTCACTGTCTGGGAGAAGAGGCTGACCCCCACCTGGCTACAATCTCCTTTCAGGGAGTTGTAGTGAGTGATAAGGTCCCCCCTGAGCCTCCTTTCCTCCAGGCTAAAAATTTCTCCTTTAAACTTTAGATTTTATTGCATGGAGCTTGTCATGTACAAGATCATTTCTCCAGAATATGCTCTGTCTCCTTTCAGCTGAGTAACAGACCTTTCCATGCTAAATTACCTAGGAATATTTATTATCTCAAGCAAGGACTTAATATATGATCTTAATTATAAAGTGCTCTTAGATAAAACCTGTCAAGCTCTCAATAAATGGATGCAACTCCCAATGTCTCTGATTAGCAAAGTAAATATAATTAAAATTACTATAGTCCCTAAATTGAATTATCTATTCTTGACCATTCCTTTGCTTCTTTCAGCAGAAGTAAAAAAACCCCAACTTTAATATATCTTTTAAAGATTCCTCTGGCTATATAAAACACCAGATTAGGTAAAAAAGCATTGACTTTACTTTTTAAAAGTAAACTAGTTTCATCGGACTTTTGCTGAATTCCAGGCTCAATAAAAAAATATATATATAGACAGAATTCTATGAAGATCTACTTAGAGCTGGGGAGACAGTGTAGACTACTGTGAAGTACTGCTGAAGAAGTTATTCACCCATTTAATTTATTCTGGAAATTTCCTAATAGATTTTTTGCCTTGGCTGATACAGGAGTGGAGAACAAACAAAAGAACCTTGTGCAATTACTACGACTGCAAGAGGAAGATCTAAATGTGAATTAAGGTAGTAAGATTAAGTAGGTAGGGTTTGGGGTACTTTGTAGGAGAAGGTAAATGTCTGTTTCTTTGCAAATAGCTGGTACAAAGACTTACTGTGATGTTTCACAAATGGCCTTTTTAGAAGAAATATCCCATTCAGAACTTTCCATTGACTATGGACTGTTGACTGTGTCTCGAGGTCAGAATCTAGCTTTCACTTCCCATCTTTCTGTGACTGAATTTCTCAGGGTTCTTCATTTGGCAAAACTATTTGCTTAGTCTCAGCTAATGTTCCTGTCCCCCACCCCACCAAATGGTTCATTTTTGTGGGTGCATCTAAGGAGTTGTACCCATTGAACTTTAGACACATACATTAAAGAACTTACATGCTATAAAAATAGCAAAGTACAGAGATTTTGAAACCCTTATGCTATGCAAGTGTCAAATAACGTTCAGCATATTTTTAGATAGACAGAATAGAAGTAGAATATCTTTTTTTGCATCATGAATTAAAAGAACACAAACTACAAGCACTGGGCTATCTCTCACAGCTCTTCCTGTTTGCTTTGTGTGTAAGTCTGCCTGTCTTATCATCTTACCTGCTCCCTGAACAGGATGATAAAAATATCAGTAATATCTTCCAAGGAGATGTATGTTTTCTGAGACAAAAAGTTCTTGCCATACTTCACTCCTCTTCTGAGTTTAACCTCGTGGGCGAGACCCACTTAAGGCTGTTTGAGGGCAGTCTGCAAGATGTTTATGTTGTTCTGTTCTTCAGACTTCTTTGTGATAGTTCCCTTAATAGTTCTCTTTGCACCATACCTTACAGCAGCCCAAAGCACTCTTTCTTGCCATCTGTGAGGATGTCACTCTGACTATATAGATATCTGATTTTTTCAGAATTCTTCAGTGAAAATGTATTTCAGGTGGCAGCAGGCATTTTGCCATGGTAAAACTATTCAGCATGTAAACATTGCTAGGATGTCTGATCTAGCAGTGTGAAGTCACTTTCTTCAGATCTGAGACACACTGGTTTAAAACTTTTCTTTGCAGTATCCATAGCAGGTAGCCCTTACCCTAAGCTTACAGGGCTCAGAGGAGAATTTCCATGTTCAGCATCAAAATTCAATTTAGTTATCAATGACTGAATAAAATTGTCTCAGTGCCTGGTGGCATTTTCCAGACTATGCCTGTAATCATCCATATGTGGAGATGTTGAACATCTACGACCCTTAAACCTTGGTGGGACCATAACATAGATGTTTCTCTGTGTCTTCCAAGCAAGAGATAAAGTAGTACCCATCCTTAAGGTGCTTCTAATTGAGTTGACACCACAAACTGTGATGACAGGTCAGCATCCACATTTTATACAATGCTTCAACGTTTGGGTGCACTTGGTCCAAGATACCAGAGCCCTGTGACAAATCTCTCGCTCTGCTGCAACTTTCAAGATTATATGGATTTCAGTAGTTTACGATATGTAAGGGATATATGTGCTGTGAACAGTGAATAGCACCACTCATAAATGCTTTTTTGGGACACCAGTCCATGGTGCCTCATTGTCCTCTAGCTCTCCAACAGCAAAATGGTGAAGCAGAATTTTGTTAATTTATGTGTGGTCAGGATGCATCACATAAACTTTTGCAGTGTGCAGATGTTTAGGCAATGCTAATATAGTCCCTCTAGAAAACCCAAGTTATTTGCTTGAATATTTTTGTGACTTTTTTTTTTTTTTTTTGGAGTCTGTAACTGAGTGTGTAATGCCTTTGTTTTCAGATACATTTTTATGTATCTGGCATTCTCAGTATTATGTCCCTGAACTTTGAGACACTTGGAAAAAACGTCTCTTTCAGCTATGTTATTAACATTTTCTTGGTTTTTTCTTGTCCCATGGAGTTTTTCTATGTAAAAAAGGTACTTCCAGGAATCTCATTAAGGTATTGAGAAGTCCAGTGTACTGAAGCTGAACTCTATTCCCAGAACACTCAGCAATCTGTCAGAGGCAAGGTTTCCTGGAATAACATCAGAATTCCTGCCTGTTATAGCCAAAGGAATGGTGTTTGTCCCTCTCTAGCAAATTGTATTTAAGTGTAGTTTGCTGTGAAAGAGACAATTGTTTGGAAACCCCAGAGGCATCAGGTACATTACTAAATCTTAGGCAGCTAGACAGATGTTAAAAGCTGGGACTGCTGAATAACAAGACTTTCTGGTACATCTACAAATTTATACAGTGGTGAAATTGAGTACAGAGAAGGGTGAAATGAGAATGACGGGAAGGCTACATCTCTCCCAGCTGACAGCTGACAAAAAAATTGAAATTTGTATTTTTCTACACATGAATTGATGATAAATAAAGCCAGTAAAAATCTCAAGCTTCTGGTTTTGTATATTTTATTTCAAATTAGAATAAGCAGCTCAAACTGGAGTCTTTCTGTGGAATGAAATTTGCAACAAAAAGGATCTGTTCAGAAAAAAATATTTCTGAAGAATTTGAAGACATGTTCATGAATATGAAATAATAAATGTGAAACAAAATATTTTGACAGTAGTGAAGTTAAATATTTTAAGACTAGTGATATGAATGAGAAAGTCACAAGACTTCCCTTTGACACTAATTTTTTCATCAATATGATACATTTCTTCAAAATGATTTGATTACAAAAAAGCAGCATTTTCTGCAGGATTTTTTTTTTTTTTAGCCATGTATGGCTTAATATAAGTCTGGAAATAGTCATGAAACCTACTCTCTCTGCCTAATTAATTCCTGGAAAAAAATACTGCTTATATATGTTAAGTCCTAAACTGTTTCAACCTTGAGAATGTTAGGGAAGCTTCTTCAGGAAAGCAAAAAGCAAGAATACCTGAGGGGATGACAGTGGAAGAAAAAAAAGGTGGATCCATGCTCCAGTAGCTTTAGAGGGCTTAATTTCTCCATCTTATTCTCAGCCTTTTCACATATTTGCTCTATTTGGCAATAAGCTGTTAAAGAAGGGATTTTCATCCAACTAATAGTCTTGACTGTTACCAATTGATCCAAATTTATATATTGAAGAATTGAATGTCTTTTCACATGCTCTACTCAGAATGGTTTTTAATTAGCACTTAGTGGGAATCATAGCAGAATAAAGGCTAAACTAAAAGTAATCATTTTGATTTTTCTTTTTTATGTTATAGCAAATGAACATTGCTTGAGCGATCTTTGAACATTAAAAAGTACGCTGTGATTCATGCCAAGTAGAACAAGTCTGAAGGATGAGAGATCTGTTACCTCTGTGATTGCCTTTGTTTTGCCTAATGCAATTAAATAGATTAAACACGGATGATGTGCAGTGAGTACGCTAATTGTACTGGTTGCATTTATTTTCATTCTTTTATAGTAAAAATTCTTTTTTGAATGTAGATTCTTTACACCTTTAACTGTGGTGATGACTCTCACATGGCAGAGTATAATCACGCAGAATAAACACAATCTGTGCACTAGTTGTCTTCACTTTTTTTTCCCCTTACAACATCTAAAAGAAGTGACATTTTGACTGTTTAGGTATACCCTTATATTCTCAGTTTTCTATGACTGGTGACAGTCTGTAGGAGTGAAGTATTACCCACTTTAGAAGAAGATCAAGTTAAGAATCATTTAATCAAGATGAGCGTACCCAAGTGTGTGACCAGATAAGATGAAATCAAGGGTGCTGAGGGGATTGCTTGACACCATTGGGAGGCAAACTTTTCACCATTTTCAAGAGTTTCAGATGACTGGAAAGGTTCCTGACAGACAAAAAATGCAGTCATCAAGCTTATTCTAAAGATAATAAAATAGATATCTGATATTGACCAGCCTATCTTCACTCTCTAGGAATGATAACCATATCTTCCCGGAAGCCACCATGACAAAGAGTGAGTCGTACCTGACCAGCCTGATTGCCTTCTGTCATGAGGGAACCAGCTGTACAGATGAGGGGCGGCAGTGGATGAGATTTACCTTGAATTTAGCAAGCCTTTTGGCACATATCCCATAGTATCGGTACAGTCAAACTTGAGAGAAAAAGCTCCTGGATTACTTATGTCCTGCTTTGTTGTCTGTCTTTCCAGCAGATACTGGAGTGGTTGAAGTCCTCTATGAGAACCAGGGCAGAGAACAAGAGGGTGCTCTTATTTGTAGAGGGTCTTGTCCACTTCTTCTTCCTGGTCACCTAGCCTGATGCCCCCTCCAATGACACGCTCTTTAATCTGTATCTATAAACTCTCAGCTGGCTCATCATCCATCTGCAGGCAGGAGAATGAATCCTATGAGTCTACATTTCTATATATGATAGTACATAATCTGTTCCTTTTCATCTTCAGGCAGTGCAACTCTTTTTCTTACACTGATACGTGATGAGGAGTTAATGCCCCTTCTCTTTCTTTACATGTCAAAGCTTTCCTTGTTGATTTTATTTCTATATCTCTCTTACTGCGATGGGTAATTTTCATCATCTGCCTTTATCTTAGAACTTAACTATCACAAATCTTCCTTGACATTGATATAACCTACAAATCAATGGAAGACAGAATTGCTGCAGGCCCTCAGGACCTCAGGAAACCTGCTTATGTCTGTGTGTTTGACCATCCCATGCAGCCCACTAGGGTCTTCTACCATTTAGTTACCATATGTGCCTTGGAATCCTTATGCCCACTCAGAATGCAGCTGTTTCAGGTAAAAATATCTGTAAAATAAAGGGAAGCTTCTGGAATTCTGAGTCTCCTTTGAAATGTCATAAAGCAAGAATCTCAGGCCCATCTAGCTATAGTTAATTTTTCAACCCCCTGACTGATTACCTGAAATAAATGTGTCTTCGTTCATTCCAGTTTAATATTTTGTTGTTAGATTTTTGTTGGGAGATTATAATTGTTTAAACGTTCTCATGTCTGGATTGGCAAAACTAATGCTCCAAGTAGTGAACATATCTGGTACCTTGGCAGCAATATAATCAGATTCCATGGTAATTTTAAATTATAGTTGCAATCAGAACATCTTTCTGTTTCTGTATAAAGGGGATCCACTTTATACAGAAGTATTGAAGTACAGAACATGTGAATACTTTTTCTGCTAACACTAAAATTACAATTGTGCTGAAAATAGTAGTCTAGTTGGTTTCCATGACAAAGAATCTCAACATGGTAGAATGAATCATGCCCGTGAATCTGTTTGCTTAGGTGTATATATATATATATATATATATATAAAATCCTGAGCCAGAACTCAACAGTGTCAGAGGGAGAAAGCAGAAGAATAAAAATGGGGAAAGTGTAAAATCATTATTAGAAATCTAAAAAATAAGTACTGAAATTAGGATTAGTTTAAGTTCCTTCACTCTTAAAGCTGAAGTCATGTTGCTGCTACACTGATGTTCTTATGCCACATTGGTAAGTTCACGCAACATTTAGCAGTCATTTACTGCTCAGCCTCTTGTAAATGTGCCACAAGTTTCCCAGCTTGGATCTTCCTTACACATTGAATTAGTTTTATTTTCAAAAAAACCAGGATTGATGTAGAATGTGTAATATTATACTATTTTTCTCCATGTGCCAATGTTCTCAAATATGTCCCAGCAATGGGTGCATGAAGGCCAGAAAGCCAGTCATACCAGGGTTGCATGAAATGAAGAGTGACAAGAAGGTCAAAAGAGCTGATTCTCCCTCCCTATTGTGCTCTCGTGAGACCTCACCTGGAGTACTGCGTGCAGATCTGGGGCCCCCAACATAAGAAAAATGATCTCTTGGAGCCCGTCCAGGGTAGGGACACAAGGATGATCTGACGCATCTCTGCCATGAAGACAGGCTGAGAGATTTGGGGCCGTTCAGCATGGAGAAGAGAAGGCGCTGGAGGGATCTTAGGGTAGCCTTCCAGTACCTGAAGGGGGCCTACAAGAGAGCTGGAGATGGGCTTTTGCAAGGGCATGTAATGATAGCGCAAGCAGGGTGGCTTTAGATGAAGGAGGGCAAGTTTAGGTTAGATATTAGGAAAAACTTCTTCACTGTGAGGCTAATGAGGCAACATTGGAACAGGTTGCCCAGAGTAGCTGTGGATTCCCCATCCCTGGAAGTGTGCAAGGCCAGGTTGCGTGGGGCCCTGAGTGACCTGGTCTAGGGAAAAGTTTCCTGCCCATGGCAGGCATGTTGGAACTCGATGATCTCTCCGGTCCCTTCCATCCCAAACCATTCTATGATGGTTTCCTATGATCTCTTGTGAGCACTACATTATGCTTGACCACTTGGGTTTAACAAGTGTAATGAGCTGCAAGGGGACAAGTATGGCAGGAACTCAAAGTGATTGATTTCCCTGAGCCTGCAAAAGATATTCTAGATCTGACCATATCCAATGGTATGCATCACTTTTGGCTTGTACTTCTTCCAAAGTGATTTATTTTTTTAAAGAACACCTTTGGGTTTAAAGAGACTCTGAGAATAACAGTTTTCATTCAACATATTTACCTGACTGCAGAAATTTTAGAATATTGAAGCAAAGTATGTTATTTTAATTTAATTTCATTAGAGTTTTAGTACTGTAAAAGAAGAATAAAGCAGCAACAAATTCAGCTCTAAATGACAAACACATGTCTCTGTAATATGAAAGGATAAAATATGTGGGGGTTTTATGATTGCAAGTAATTGGGAATATGATTTTAATATGATTACAAGTAATTTAGTGCTTTCCAAATTGTGCAATAATAGATGATTATCAGACAAATTAATCTGAAATATTCCAGTTCCTCCATTTTTGCAATAAATTGAGATAATTTCAATCCTTAATTGAACATGTAAGAAACTTATTTTACTTGACCTTCATTAGATTTGACAAATGTGTATCAGTCACGGGGTACAAAAAGCATGACGTGTTCCAGGTGTCATCATAATTCTACTGACTTTCTGAAAGTTTCAAAAAAAATATAAAATAAAAAATTTGTTATGTATTCTGGTAACACAGCTCTTGACAAATTTTACTCTGCTGTTCTATCTGTTCCTCACATAAAATACATGAGATAGTGCTGGATATAAAAGAATCTAACCATAAAGGCTTAAAAAAAGCCCTGTACCTGGATTCTATGTTACGAAATCTTGAGGTAACAGAGGCCTATACTAGAGATTATAAACTTTGTATAGTTTATTGACTGGTTTGATGGAAGCCAATTTGTATTATTACTATTTGTATTGCTGGTTTGAAAAATAAATTAATAACAGTGGTAATGTGTTAATGTTAGCATATTTTAAACAAATAGTTTAAGTTTATTGCTTTAATAATTGTAGCTTCTGTTATTATTGCATTTTCATAATATAGCAAGTCTGTTTCAACGGTTTAAGCCATCTGCTTCTTGAAGCTGTTATTTTCAAGCTCTATTAGTTTTTTTTCTGTTTACTGTTTGTATTATAAAACATTCCTGATGAGAAACTCATATTCATTCATGTAGCTCTTTCTCATAATTGTTAGCAGTTATCATACACCTCTGATGTGATAATGCTTAAAATATGCAAGGCTTCTTCAGAGTTAAAAGCTAGCACAGGTCATTATAGTCAGATTTAACTCATGTATGGTCTGAAGGGCATAAAATCAAGAAAGAGAGAGAGACAGAAAGGGGAGATGATAGAAAAGGGGTAAAATAATAAAGCATGCAGTGAGATCCGAGTAATGGGAGATACCAGTGGGCAAATAATTTCTTGGTTATAATTTCCGGCTTCTTGAGTAAGTTTCTTTTTATTTTAATGTTAAAATATGCTATAATATCCATCATCCTTTTTATATCTGTAGATAACATCCATAGCAGGAAAAGCTTGCTACACTTATCCATAGCCCCTTCCTCTTCTAGCTAATGAAAATATATAATTTTTTTAAGTAAGTAAAAGAGATGAAAAGCAGTTTTCAAAATCAAATTTGAATCAAGGAGCCATTAAGGGAAGGTTTGACATCTGGCTAGGTTTTGCAAAATTGGAGAACAAGAGCAGAAAAAATTTTTCAGATCTTGCAGAAAAATATTTTCTATTTCTTCAGTGAGTTGCAGTACTGAAGTGGGTGATTTCACCAGCTTTTCTTGAGCGTTATGAAATAAAAGAGCATTCAGTTGTGAGGAGCATCATGGATACATGAGAAGATACCAAAACTGGAATCAGAGGGAAAACAAAAAGGAAAAAAGGTGATGTAAAGACAGAAAGGGGAGATATTAAAAAACTTCAAGATTTGCCTTGAAGAAGATGAAATGGAAAGGTACAACGAATGTGATGTGGTGAGATCAAGGGCTGGAACAGCACCTGGAGCACTCAGCAGCTCCACTTTATTTGAGCTGGTGAGTATTGGGAACCATGTGAAGGACATTTTGCTAAGCAAGAGAGAAGATGAAACTTTGTTTTCAAATCAAAGAGAAATGGTTGGTCTTAAAAATATTGTGAAAAGGAAAGCAAAAAGACTAGTGGTTTAGATAAATACAATGTGCAAGAGCTGAAAATATCTTCTGAGATTGCAGGCCAGTGTTTTCAGAATCTTAGAGTTCAATACTATAACAAAAATAAGGTCTTAGACTGTATCTATGTTTAATATGCTAGTGAAACTCCTTAGTTTGTCATAACAAACACTGAAGATATCTATAACACAGAAGTCTATATCTGAATGGTCCAACCTAGTTAATATAGTCAGTGGAGTTTGGGATGATACATCTCTTAATGAAGCTGATATTTAAATATATTTGATGAATCATAAACCACACAAAATAAATATTTTCTTCACTAACTACAAAGAGATCAAAGAGTAACCATTTGGAATGACTAAGGGATTCATGGATCCAGAGTAGCTTTTGAAATTAATCATGCATCTCAGTAAAATGCTGAAATGAATCTAAATATAGGATACTGACTTTAAAACTGCATTTATTTTTAGTGCATTTAATCAATGAGAAAACTAAAATAATTCAGTTATCAAGCATATATTTGGTAATATATAACAAAATCCATTTGGTAAAAAAAAAGCTGAAAAATTTTAAATCCATATGAAGAAAGGAAGACTAAACAACTTAAAAGTTCCTAAAATTATAAATACCTAAATTAAAAAAACTCTCTATAAATTCCATGATACTGTAACTCTTCTTTCTCCCACAAGTGTATTGCTTTTCATTATTCCTATATGTTTTAAGAGCAAAGCATGGCCCTAAGAAAACACCTTACCATTTAATATACTTAAAATGCCAAGCTCTGGTTACATGGTACTTGTCACTACCTTCTTTAATTTAGCATAGATATCAAATGGAAAGAATATACCAGAAGAACATTTTTGGCAGCAGATTTTGGATAACACATTCTTTTGCAATACAGACATATAACATAACTGAGTAGCCCTCTGCTTAGCTGTGACCATACCACAGCTCCCACAAAAAGAAGCATAACATTATTAAAGCATAATATTTCAGTGAGCGTTTAGAAAATAATGATGTGTGAAATATATTTGCATCACCTCAAGAATAAACATCCTTGAATGGAAGAATAAGTAAATGAGCCACTTTTAAAGCACTAACTAAACAACTAGTCTAAGGTATGGCTATCCATCTTCTCTCGACTGACTCTATTATAACCTACCTGGCTTCACAGTGGTAAATAGATAGATATAGTGAGTGGGTAAGTAGTAACTAGAAAAAGTAGCCAAGATGAATCTGTCTTGATATAGCAGGGCTAAGTGGCTAGGATTATTAATGAAATAAATAATCCCTAATGAAGTAACTATCATTAGATATCAGTTTCTGGTTTTTGCCTCCACATCATTTAGAAAATGTATCTGCAATTCTAAAATATCTTTCTCATGTGCTTTCTCAAACTGATCAGAATTAGAAATGCAAGAAACTCAAAATATTCAGCAATTACAAATGGATTTTGTCCAGACTACTGTTTTTAGGAAGACATAGAGAGACTGATGAAATCTTGGGTTTATTTGTACCGTGTGGGATGTTTGCTTAAGAATTGTTACAGGCTAATATCAGTAAGAGAGCCAGACTGAAATGTTCTGTAAATTAAGACTTTGTATTTCCTCTTTCAAATGCAGATAGCAACTTCATACCTATTTGCTGAACAGATACAAAATAAACCAAGGGAATTATCATGTTCACTTGCCAACACCTCTCTGTGAAAATTGAGAGGATATTTTTTGGTTGAAATGCACTTGAATGACTAATAACGACTCAGATCTTGCTCTGTGTCCCTTATAGTCAAAGAATGACATTTACTGGGCCAATGAAATCTGACTGCTTGGATCAAGGTGACTCATTTTGTGACATTCACTGACTCAACAGAAAGGGGAAGTAACCTGAGCCCTTCATAGAAAAAGATGTATTCATGAGACCATTTTTTTCTTCCATTCCAGAAAAGGTCTCATTGCAGTCTTCAATGAGCTCTTTATCCAAATGTTATTACATTCATGGGAGTGAGGCTGCCTTAAGTGGAAAAGATGAGAGACACAGAAAAAACTTATGTCAAATGCTGTGATATTTGCCTTGCTGCTTTCACTGTATACAATGAGTGCTCAAGATATTATTGAGGCCCATGACTGGATTCTATCTTGCAGCACTTCGCCCTTTTAAAATCCAAGTTGCAAGGATTTTCTGTACATCTCAAATCTTCAACAAATCTCTGTCTTCTAAAGCTTAGAGCTGCATAGCAAAAATTCACAGAAAATATATTGTATGGCAGCTCATGGTAATGTGTAAAATATTTCTGCATTCTCTGCCCTACAGAATTACTGAATATCAGTCCTTTTTTCCAGTGCCAGCATTGAAAACAAGGAACTGACCTATTAAAATCAACAGAGGCAAACATGGTAAGAGATGATGTGACAGGAGAATCATATCTTTTATCACTCTCTACCTCCTTCACCAAAGAAAGTGCATTTTCAGTTTTAATCTAAATTCATTAATGCCCCTGGATTTTGGATGTTGTACACAGAGTCAGTTCAAGTGTACTAATAATTAGTGACCGAATGGGACGCACCTCTTGTATTGTATCCATGAATAAAACACTGCTGAGAGCACTGATTATGTTTCACTCCCCTCCTATCAACTTAGTGTTATTTATTGGCATCACTTGTAATGGTACTATTGTTCTCAAAATATCGTGTCCTTTTCCATCCGGTGTGTGCTATTTTTCTACTTACGGAGATGTTTCTTTCTAGCAAATCTTTCCTATTATATTGTTTAGAGTTCTGTAAAGGCCCATTTCTGTCCCTGCTGTTGAGCACTTTTGCTTGTAGCTGAGATTAAAAGAGCACTCAACATCTTCAGCAAAATCTCTTTGCCTTGCAGAATTGATCCTTTTGTTGTTTCCTTGCAGGATTGATCCTTTTGTTTCCTTTCTTCTTCATCCTGTCATTTCTGTACTTCTATACAACAGGGAAGGGTCAAATCCTCCTCCATCTCCTTTTCACTACTCTTTCATTTGCAGAGGATAGAAATTTTTGCAAAAGACAAAAAATATCTGTATAATGCAGGAGCAATGCTCTCCTATTGCATATGACCGAGCACTTCCCTGCCTCCAGGTTCCATGGATCATGACATGCTACCATTTTAAAAAATGTCCTGGAAATCAATGCAGACCAGTTAAAGGTATTAAGCAGAAAATGTGCTAGTCTGAGTTGGGGAGGGACCATATATTTTGAAAGACAGCATACCAAAACTTTGCTCTTGGCCTTCTGTGATCGCAGGCATGTGTTTGCATACCAACTCACTTCTGAGAGGGGGACCAAAGAGCCTTCTGATTTGTTTCAGCTGTGAAATCTTTGAGAATTCCCATTTCAGAAAAAAAAATTCTGACTCCAAATAGACATTCAATCTTATTTATTGGCAAAGTACACAGGCTCATATAACAGGATTTTGAGGGGGCAAAAATCCCCCCACCCCCCAAAACATTCTGAAATGTGATCAAGGACTAATAAGTTGTGACATGTGTAAGATGGGATTTCATGTTTTTCATGTTTTGTATCCAATATATCTCATCTTTTATTTAGAAAATCTTGATCAAGCCTGAGGTGTTCTTCATTTCTCTGTAGGAAAATTTATCTGTGGTTTGTAAGGAATGTGTGCTTCACAGAGGCAATAAAAATTTGAATTATTTTGTTGTGTACTCAAACAAGTGAATATTTTATGCTTTCACTGAATTTCCAAAATGCTCTCAGCAGTTTTATCATCCATATAAAATGCCTGGTGCTATACATTGTATGGAAAATTTCCATATGGAGGAGTACTAAGTGAAAGATTATGAGCATTTTAGCAATCCTGGTTCTGGAAGGCAGATTTGAAGAAGCGTGGTTTTGCAGTACAGGAAACAGGTACAACATTTTGAAACTGAATCAGCTGCATACTAATCAGGACTCTTTCAAATAAATCGTCCCAGGCTTATGCCATATATCTACAAACTTCACCATATCATTGTATGCATTGTGCTGTTAAACTAATGGATCAATTTTTAGAGTAGAAGGGTGTCAAGGCCAATGTCTCGGTACATATTTGAATTGCTTACTAATGTCTTACAAAGGTAAAAAAGAACCCAAGGTTATTTGGTACTTCTACAGTCTTTTTACTACATGTTCAGATGCTTGTGTTTGCTTTTATTGCAGAAGTACTTCTTTATGTGTAGTAGCTCAAGCTAAATGAGTGGATTGTCAGTGTCAACTGTTTTTCTTTGCTGTTTTAACTACTTTCATGTAGCTAAGCATCTGAGTGACACAGAAACTCTATTTTAAAATCTACAGTGATTGCACAGTTGGATATTTACACAATGTTCTGCTGCTCTGCATACTTATCTTTGACCTTCAGCAGTTACCAAATACATAATTCTCCATCTCACTTAAAATGAAACACCCAGATGGAAAGAGGGCTTCAGTAAGT
This sequence comes from Edolisoma coerulescens, assembly GCA_013397115.1. Taxonomy (NCBI): domain Eukaryota; kingdom Metazoa; phylum Chordata; class Aves; order Passeriformes; family Campephagidae; genus Edolisoma; species Edolisoma coerulescens. The sequence goes on along the minus strand of VWZW01000649.1, from coordinate 137,083 downwards.
CTAAGTCACATGCATGACCTAGCTATAGAGCCTGTGAGAGACAGAATGGCCTTTCTTTGTGGAAGCATTCTCGTTTCTGATTTGTTCGGTTAATATTTATCAGAAAATTGTAAAAGTGAAGTCTTGCTGCTTATAGTCAAAGCATAGTACAAGGCCATAGATTACCAGAGAATTAATATTTTTAAAATCCCCCTCAGCTTTTGAAGATATTATTTCAAAGAATAAGCCTATTCATATTTATTTTTAAATTTCTGTAGGATGGGCCAAGTGCAAAATTATAATTGTACTTCTGTTAAACATACACAGCAGTGAAGGAACACACAGGTTATTGAAGTGAAGCTCATCCTTTGTCTTCTGTGGTCCCTCTTAATTCAGTTACCCTGCCTCTCACACAGCAAAACATTTGGCAGTGTATTTTTAAGAGTCTTAAGACAGGAATTTTCTCAGAGCAGAGGAAATTGAGCATCATTCCTTTTATTTCTTTGTCATGAAAGGGTGTGACAGTTTCTCTTGGGTAGCCAGGCCTCAGCTTTTTATCATCACCTTGAAAATCAACTGGCAACCAATGCAGATCACAAATCACAGATGCAATATACTATAATGAAAAAATGCAGGTCCCCTAAATTCAAACCCACATCAGTATCATACAATTATACAACAGGGAGAAGCTTTTCCCTTTTAGCAAGTAGATGGATGTTAGGAAGGTTGAATGCACTTTTGCTGTTTTTTCAACAAATATATTTCTGTAGACACAGCAAAAATGAAGATCTCTCTGCTAACTATTAAGGGAAAAAAAAATCTTATTCCTTACCAAAACCACCAAAGAATCACACAATGGTTGAGGCTGGAATGGGACCTCTGAAGATCATCTGGTCCAGCCAGGGCCACCTAAAGCACCTTGTCTGGGCCCATGGTCAGATGGCTTTTTAATATCATTAAGGATGGAGACTCCACAACCTCCCTGGGCAGCCTGTGCCAGTGCCCAGTCACCCTCTCAGTGAGAAGGCGTTTGCTGGTGTTCAGAGGGAACCTCCCGAGTTTCAGTTTGTGCCCATTGCCTCTGGTCCTGTCACTGGGCACAACCAGAAGTGTAAGGCTCTGTCCTCTCTGCACCCTCTCATCAGCTGTTTGAATACCTTGATGTGATTACCCTGAGCCTTCTCTTTTCCAGGCTGAACAGTCCCTGTTCTCTCAGCTTTTTCTCACAGGGAAAGATGCCCCTTCAACATCTCTGTGGTCCTCCACTGGACCCTTTCCAGTACATCCATGTCCAGAACTGGACACATCACTCCTGGTGTGACCTCACCACTACTGAGGTGAAGGGAAGGATCACACCCCTGAGCCAGACAGCAATACCTTGCCAAATGCAGTCCAGGATACCATTTACCTTCTTTGTAGCAAGAGCACATTGCTGGCTAATGTTCAGCCAGGGGTCCACCAAGACCTGCAGGTCTTTTTCTGCTAAGCCGCTTTCCAGCTCAGTGTTGTGCTCTTGTTTCCCCCCAGCCCTATCATACAGCAAGAATTTCTGGGTTCTGATACAATAAAATTTATCACAGATTTACATTAAAGTAACAGAGGGTATTTCTCATAAACTCTTACAAGTTGTAAGTTCCTGAATCTTATGCAAAAATCCGTTTAGAAGACATCTAATGCATGGAAAAAGCATAGCAGTTGAATTTTACTCCAAAATTGTATAAGATTATTCAAACCTTACCTATATTTGTTCACAAGTTCTACCTAGCAATGGTAATAATATTTGTTATACCATTATGTAAATCTTCCTTTCAGGAAGTCCAAGGATATACAAAAAATAATAATTTTATATTGAAAGGGTAATTGAAACTTCTCTTAGATTTTGATGGATGTTTTAGTGAAAGACAGACTTTGTTTTATCTATACCTATATGAGCATCCTTAGTACTTATTATGGGGTTTGCATCTTGAAGCTCACTGTGAAGTGCTGAATATCACCCATTTTGCATGCTAAACATGATATAAAAGATTTGACTTCTCCTCTTTGTAAAGGTGTGCTGGTGCTCCTGAACTGATAATTTTCAATGCTTTCCTGAGCTATTTTGAACCAGCCCTCTAAGGTGAAGGATGGTGAGGATACCAGAGTGGGCCTTATAAAATTCTGTAATGAGGAAAGCAGTGGTTTCTTATGACATCTGTCCAATTGTATCAAATGTCTGGTTATTGCTTTAGACTGTAAACATTTGTGGATATGAACGTGTTCACATATATATTAGATCTGAAATAGGACTTTTCAGAACTACAATAATAATAGTAATAATAGAACGGATAATTCTCATGTCTATTAAATTAAATGGTAACTATGTCAATAAAGAGGATTACATTTTCTACTAAAATTATGCAATTATACTGAAGAGAGACAAGAGGATTTCTGTGGTCTTACTATATTGAATTAAAACTTCAAAATATGAAAGAATTGTGATTGGAGTTGAGAAAAAGCCTTTGACAACATTCTAGGAAATTAAATGCTTTCCATTTTTTAAGAACAGTTTGTGGAATGGTGATTTCTGTAGATTAAAAAAAAATTATCAGTACTCTTTTTGCCAGTTTTGTATCCCAACAAACACATTGCTTTTAATGTTCTATTGGTTGAGATAATACGCAGTAAGTTAGTCAAATTGACTATATAGAATATGATGCTTAGATCTTATGTAAGAGAAGTGGGAAACATCTAAAATTATTTCAGTGTGTTTGCCACAAGAGGATTTTTAAAACATGGAAAATTTGTGAGAATTAAAGAGTAAGTAAAATGTAGTAAGTGTAATATTCCTTATGTGTTATTTTCAAAAGTATCAGAAAAAGTAATAGTATTCCAGTACAATGCATTTATTTTGTATTTGAATTTTTAAAATACGTTTGAATACTCTTTTTACAGGATCCTGGGCATGCTGATAAAAATGAAATAGATATCAAGTTGTTCAACCAAAAGAAACCTTAAAATGATAATAGAATTTATTTGATTTTGTTGTTATTAATATTACTGTCTAATTTTGTTGTGTCAAATCACCAGAAGAGTATTTAATGAACCGGACTTAGTTTGCTGGATGCTATATAAGCACTGGGAAACATGGCATTTTCCATACTCTAATTGGAAGGCAAAGAAACTGATATGTAGGTCAGTGATCTTCGCTGGGGGAGTGGGAGAATTCTGATCTTCTAATACACAAAGCACAAGACTCCTGTGAGTCACAAACAATCCATTCAGTCAAAGACAGGCTGCAATCAAAGAAAAATGAGTTGGCATGTGTGCTCATTCATATCATAATGATATGAAATTATTTCCATTCCTTTAAGAGAGAGGTAAACAGAATAGGACTGAACAGGCTATGAGGAAAATTGCTGTAGTCCAGGCATTAGTTAAAGCATAAGAACTATTTTGTGGTGTGTTCAGAGAAGAAATTGTAGGGTTGCATCCAAGTTAACGTTTTGGGTCTAAACATAGAAATGGGCTGGAGCATCAGCCCAAGGCCCCACTCAGCTGGTCCAGGCTGAGGTTTGCCAGCTAATATGCATTCACACACACCCCCCACCCCCACTCTGCTCTGGGAAACATACAGGCACTCATTTTACGCAGCAGCTGGCACCTGAAACACAGACTGTATCCTCAGGTCTTGTTTCAGGCACTGGCACTGATCCCCTCACCTGCTCACACCTGTTCCCCACAGTAGCTGGTTTTGGGACCTGCACTGTTCCCCACCCACAGGTTTAAAGAACCCGCTCATTCCAGTCATAGACACTGAGACCCCACTGGCTCCCATAGCTGACACCACAGGTCAGAGACACCCACATTCTGGTCTGGCTCCAGGATCTGGCAGCAATTTTCACTTGCACACATACAGGTCCCACCGGTAGCTGGCACCGAGTCTTTGCAGCCCACACACAGAGAGAATAGAGTGGGATTATGCAGACAGACATTGTAGAGAAAGATTTAAAAAGAAGATAGGACAGACAGCAGTGATCAGGTGCAGGGCTCAGTCAGACAAACACACTGACTGGCTCTGTTTTACACAGAACTAACCCCTTTTGTACCTTTATGTCTACCCCCCTATGTGTTCCTCCTGCCTCCCTCTTCTCCCTGTGAATTCCTTAAAGATTTGTACAGCTCTATAGATTCCCACTCCCCTCCCAGTCTGGGATCCTCCTGGTTTACAGTCTTACCAGTTACCAAGTTCAGGCTGAGCTTCCTGAAAGTTGTGCCCTTAATTTCTTGATAGCCCATCAACTAATGAGAGTGGTAGAGTTTATTTCTTGTCATTATTTCCATGTTTGTTTTGCCAGGTCCAAATCTCAGTATATTTTTTTTCTGATTTCCCCTTTTCCCTTTACTTTCCGAACTGACAAGGTCCCTGATCAGATAAGCTCTCTGGAATAAACATTCTCACACTCTCATTCCTTCATCAATTAGTATGACTGACCATGTTTGGTTGTGGTCACTGCCTCCTTTGCCATTTGTCAGAGAGGTGTTTGGCCATCTATGTCCTTGTTTATGGCTTTCTAATTTACTTACCTCTTCTTGCATTGGAAAATGTCCTTGATCAAATACCTTAAAAGAGCAGACTCTTGCCTTCCACATACTCTTACTGAAACACACTATGAAAGGAGCTATTTGGCTGTTGGGTCCCACTGGGACTCTGGCTTGAGATTCATAAAAAGAACTCGTACCTTTCTTAGCCAAAATCAAGAGGTCTCCCAAAACACCTCCATGTCCCTTGAGGGGCTGGAACTTCATAGATAGTTGACAAACATCTATGTTTGTGTGCACGTCTGTGCACCATTTTCCAAAATTTTCCAAAATTTTAAAAATCTGGTTAATAACTTGGAACAAAATATCCCACTACAATAATAGCCAGATGATATAAAAAGTCTCTAAAGTGAGCCAGAAGTTATAGTAGCAGTGTATATGACAAATTAAAGACATCACAAAAAACCACACAAATTCCAGCTGACCCTTTCTCAATAGATTCAGGGAGTGGTGCAATCTGGTTGCCTTTTCCCCAGGGCCCACGTTCAGATTTCTATCCTATCTTTGCAATGAAGGTGCTGCAGATTGAAAACAGGAGGAAGATTATTGCCTCTAGCACAAAGGTACCCCAAACCATACATCAACATTACCACAAGCACAAATTAGCACAGATTTCATTACTGCTTTGCATCTATGGACAAAATCAATATTATCATCCATTTGCTTCTTCAGTTTGGTGCTTTATATTTTTTGAGAGGCATGAGGGAAAAACAGAGACAGTTGGAAAAAAAAATTAGATGATAATTTACATTTTCCCAAACACTTCCCCAGTTTGAAGCACAGTATTAAAACTGCCACAATATGGTAATACCATGCAAGGTATTGTTGATGGCACTGTTAATCATTTTGGTTTAAAGTAGGTTCTGCAAGAGGTAGTGAGTATCATGTGTAACTTGCCACTGCCTGATGTCAAAAAAATATTATTGTTTTTGCTAAGAAATATTAATATGTATGAACTGCATTGTGGTAATGCATTTCTTACTGTGAAGAGCTGTTATGTTATCACTACTGAATTCTCCTCCAGGTGTCGGTAAATTTAAAACCATGGAAGTAATTGTTATGTCATCTTCTAATCTTCACTCAAGTCCCCCTAATTACATGGCCTGCTGCCTCAGATGAGCCAAAAATGTCAGTTTCTAGTTTCAAGCTTATTTTCACAAATCTGCAATTTTTGAATAAAATTTTTGTGACTCAAATATTGAAATTGTATAGTTCCTTCACTCTGAAATGCATAGGTCCTTCACTCTAAAATGAAAAACAGATAACAGGCCAGTCTCCCATCACTATACTCAAAGTATAAATTACGGATGTTGCCCTTCTTCAGCACCCATTTTACACATTTTTATTTGAGAAAACTGAAGGATTTTAGATAAGAGAGAGTTTTATGGCTGTTTTCTGTCTTTCAGTTCACAAAAGAAGTGGCATGGGAGTTTCCAGTGGGTCAGAGCTTGTCTTAGATAACAGCTGATACTGGAGGATTCAACAGGCCCTTCCTTCTTCCGTTTCACACAAAGTATAAAACTGTAGTTTCTCATGCAGACTTACACTTAATTAAAAAAACATTCAGCTCAGATTCAGAAGGTTAAAATATCTAGGACCGATTCTCATGGAAGGAATTAGAAGTATGTACTAGAATTAGAGGAATTAGAACTAGTCAGAATTAGAAGTGTGTACTACGGCTCCCAATGGGTGGAAACAACTGCAAGGGAACACATGGGATGAAATGAATCTAATAAAAATAAACACACTTCCTAGAGTGATATTGACTTGTAACAGCATCAGGCGACACGAATATTTGTAAGGGTTTGAGAAAGAATGGGAAAATATGCCAGATCTAATTTGGAAGGTTTATAATTTGCAGAACCAGAAGGTTAGGTTTCCATTTTAAATAAAAAATTCACTGTGAAATTGTCACGAATTACATTTGCAGCCAGACCCACTGCCTAACTTGGGGGCTTTAGCATCTGCTGAGCATATTCCATACATTTGGTCATCAGAAGGGAATGATTTGTAGACTATGTTCAACTTTGAAACACCTATCCTACCCCCAAAGAAGGCTGCAACCAGAAAATCTTGAAAGATATACTAGAAGCTGTAGCTGCAGCATATACAATCCTACTTCCAGGTTTTTATGCATGCAACAGGATCTTCTTTTATGTAACAAAATGAACAAATCCAGTCCATGATATATTGCATTATGTAATACATGAAAAACTTCTGTATGTCAGCTGGTACTGCTAACATAAAATAAGATTTACACAAAAGACAGATAGGGATTTTAAAAATTAATGCAGCTAAAAATGAAGAGTGTTATTCCTCATAATTGCTCAAAAATGCAAAAATTATGTCTACCAGGAACTGGGAAAAAAAAATCCCTGAATATTAGAAGTATCCTAATATCCAGGCTCTCTAATATCAGTTGTACTTGGCACGGGTCAAATATTTTGCATGGCTGTACTCCTTCAGCTTTTGTTTTAGTGGTCCATTACACTTCTGCTCCCACAATTTAAGAACAGTGTTCATTCCTCAGTTAGTCTCTCTTTGTCTCAAGTTGCATTTAATTCTCTGATAACAGGGTTCCCTTGCTTCGCATCTGCATATGCACAATATCATAGAAAGACCAACCCTTATCAGCCCTGGAAAACTGGTGAGCAGTGCTTCTCATCTTCAGGCACCACATCCCCTCATGTTACTTCCTAGCTGTTCATGCATATTCTTGCAGAACACTCTGTCAGGAGCCACAGAACACAGTACCCAGTCATGCTGGAAATTAACCCCTCTGTTGAGAACAATAATAAATAAAACTCTGGGGACACAGTGAAAACCTAGACTTAGATTGTATAGTCTGGGTTGTTCTGGTCTGTTTTCTCCTTCTGGACCTTCCTCTTCTGTTTTACAACTGCATATATTGTTTCTGCAAAAGACAGCTCAGTACTCATACTAAAATCAGTTCCACGAGGAGTCTAGTGCTCCCTTCAGACCTGTCAGGCATGGTGGGTATTGCTATGACTCTTCATAGTTAGGTACTGCAGCCTTGTATTGCAACTCTTTGCCAAGAGACTGGATAACTAGTACAAAATGAAGGATCTCTCATGGGAATCTGAGACATATGAGATGTGTAAAAGAATTTACTTGCAGGCCAAATCTGGGTTACAGCTTGCCATAATGCACAGTGCTTGAGAGTGTGGCTAAGGGCTTGTGTGTTTCTGGACATAAAGTATGAGTTGGTGCAGTTTGTACAGTCCTCCTAACTGTGCATTCAGAAATTCAGTGTCAAACTCTTTTGTGGGGGTGTTTAAGAGGAAGAGAAGTACATGAGATGTGTAGTTGCAAAGTGAAATAAAGGGCAGATGCATAGCTACTTTAATATTAATTAGGCCAGCTTTCTCATGTGGCTAGGCAGCTTGGCTTAGTCAGGAATCACACAAAGCATAAGAGATGTCAGTGCAGCAGCACGCCGCAGTAGTGTCACTTGTGCCCAAGAAGCAATCCTGTAAGGTACTAAATAAGTGCCTGCCATTTTAAAAGAAATGGCAATTGGAAATGAAAATAAAATGTACACCATAAAGATCAAGTTGAAGAACATTTTAAAGTGCTGTTTTATACAGAAGAAACCATTGAGAAAGCCACGGGTCAAAATCAATCAGTTTTAAAAAGATTGCTACTGGCGTACTTGAGGAATTACATAACCACAAGTCATTATATTCAGAAAATTATTGTGATGTATTTTTGGTGGCTACATGCCACAAATTCTCAACCATTTCAAAGCTGAAATACAAGGGAAACATCATGTTTTATTACTTCCAGTGGTCCATACCTTTAAACCATCAATTTGATCATTACAGGAGGCTACTGAGAATTGGTTCCAGAAGACAAATATAGGTCACTGCAATCTGCTATGCAGGCAAATGCCAGGCTATATTTCCGCTCTTATTGTGCTGCTTGTTTGAGAAAGTCATACCTCTGATGTAAGGTAAAAATTGCTAGTTCTGCAGAATTTGAAAAAGTGCCTTTTTAGTTTAAACCAATAGTTCAGTTGGTCCAGTTTGCTCTTCTGAAAACTGAGTAACATCCAATGCTTTTGAGAAAGGTCAAGAAAATTCTGTAATGCACAACTGACCAGAGGGAAAATATATTCCTGACTTTGGGCAGTCTAGTGTTTGACTTATGCCCTAAAGCATAAATATCTGCATGTTCTATTTTTTTTTTTTAAATGCAGCAATTTTTACACATTTATACTTTTCAAATGCATTTTTGAATAAAAAAGTTTTTACATTGTAATGTTTTGTGCCTGGGCACTGGTCAAGACTTCACTCAGGACAAGTTCCCTTTTCCATTCTAGATTCTATTTACAGAGAAGAATACCTTAAAACCTTGAGCATAACAAAAATATATGTACCTTCATGTAATTTCAATCTCCCATGCAGGCTGGAATATGAGGATGTGTAATGTCCTTTTTTAATACTAACATCTTCTCTGATACTAATTTAGGTTTCTGTTTCAAATTTCATAGTGTGATCTGGCAGACAGATTGGAGCAGGCAATATCCACATCATAGAGCTGCCAAAACACTTTTCAGTTGTGTGAAAGAAGCCACTTTTCAGGCAAAGTCAGCCCATCACAGGAAACACATTAAGCAAGATAGTCCAAGTTCCAGCTTGAACAAAATTATATTTCTTTTTTATGTTGGAGGCAATATTTTGTCTTAATTTATGTGTTTGCTCATTATTTAATTCACCAAAAAGTGGCACGGTTTAAACTTCTCACTCTCTAAAGCAGCTATACTGCCTATCTAAAGACCACAGAAAAAAAGTCCCCTATGACAACCAGATTAAGGACAAGATGAACCTTTGTAGTGCTGCACAGAAGTAGGGAGAAGAACATAGGGAACACAAAGAAGCTTTTCATCCACTCATCCTCACATCGCCCTCAAGGGAAGTCCCCGGACTCTAGAGAGGCTTTACATGCTGTGGAAAAAGGCACATCCAGACTACACATAAAGAGGGAGGCAGAGATTTTGTCCATATTCATCCCAGGCAGGGCTCCAGACTGAGGGAGAATCCTTGAAGAGGCAGTGTCCTTGCCCTGTCCCTCTCCATTGTTCCTCTGACACAGAGCTGACACAGACCTCTGCTAAATGGCACATGGAAAAACTATGTGAAGTGGAAAGAGTCTAACCCTGCAGTAGTTTAGGGAAACTATCTATCAGAGAAACAGGAAATATGTTTTGCTGGATTTTCAAACGTTTGTTTCACAGAGCCATTTGTGTAACAAATGGCTCTGTGTAAGAAAATCAGCATCACTATCATGTCTCTATTTCTCAAGTCAGAAAAACTGAAAGATTTTAGTAAGTATCTGTGTTTATCTGTTCAGAAGAATGTGCTTCAGGAGAGCTGACATGGAAGATTAAAGACAGACACAAATTTTTCCAGTAATTTTTTAACACATTATGGTGGTTTGGGCTGGTGTAGAGTTAGTTTTCTCTCTAGTAGCTAGTATGGGGGTATGTTTTGGATTTGTGCTGGAAATGGTGTTGATAATACAACACTGTTTTAGCTAATTCTGGGCAGTGCTTACAGAGAATCAAGGCCTTTTATGCTGCTTGCCCCGACCCACCAACAAGGAGGCGGGGTAAAGGATTTGGGAGGGGAAAGAGCCAGGACAGCCGACCCAACTATATTCCAGACCATGTGGTGTCACGCTCAAAGCAAGGGGAAGAAGAGGGAAGTGGAGGACATTCAGAATGATGGCATTTAACTTCCTAAGTAGCCATTATGTGTGATGGAGCCCTGCTTTCCTGGGGATGGCTGAACACCTACCTGCCCATGGGAAGGGATGAATGAATTCCTGGTTTTGCTTTGGTTGCATGCACAACTTTTGCTTTACCTATTAAACTGGCTTTACTTGAAGACACCTTTTGCAAATTGTGTGTAAATTCAGCTCCCATCTATGCCTGTAAGCCAGAGAATTCAAAATAACAAAAATCCAGGGAAGTGAATGGAAATATTTGAAAAATAGTGATGGAATATATAGTATTAGTTCTTTCTACTAAACTGATATATAGCTTGTCTGATATTGTACATGTGTGTATGTGAACAATTTGCACTAGGAGTATTTGATTGAGCTACATGCCCAGTGGCTTATTTCTTGAAATTAAAAAGGGCAACCTTTGCCCTTAATTATTTTGTCCCTAAATTCTGTGAAATGGTTATAATATAAAAACAAAGATGATTGTATACCCCAAACCAAAATCAAATAAACAAACAAGCCCATCTCATCCCAAGTAAATCATCAGATTTTTCCTTAATATATGCTGATGGACAAAGTTACTCAAAAAATACATGGTCTGAAATGAAGAGAATTTTAGTTTGAAGTTTCAGAGCATTTCAAACTCTTTTGATCAAAGGGGAAAAGGTCATTTCTGATTCTAAAGAAGTGGTGATAGCAATTATAGGAAAATTAATGTATGCTTCTTCCTCTCCTCAGAAAATAATAGATTCTTTCAAAAGCATTAGAGTAAAATAGAAAACAGTCAGGTAATTCTGTACACAGTGTCCCCACTAAATTATGTATTATATAGCAGCAACTGAGATGAACTCCTGGATAAATTCAAGTAGATGGAGAGATGTTTCAGCTGCTGAGTGGATGGCCCTTATTGAACTTTGTTCAATAAATCCTTCTAAGGGGTCTTTTCCTGTTCTCTGCAATACCACAAAAACTATGAACCTATTTAAATAAAACCTACCACTTAAAGAAGCTGTATGTTTTTCAGAAAACAGAGTTGGAAACGCATCCATTTTACTTTTGACACTTAGTGTCACATGTACATAAATGTGATAATAGCTCACCTAGATGAACATCCTACCCATATGAAGAGCTTTGCTTTTGAATTCCATGCATATATTATATATATATGTATGTATATTTGTGCAAGAAACCACTTGTTAACAATTTTTTTGGGGGGGAGGGGAAAGTGGTGGTGAAATAAATGTGCCCTGTGTACAGACTTAGGTAGTTTAAGGAAATAGTTGTAAGTTTACCACTAATTAACAAAAGAAACAGAGGCTCTATGCTTCCAAGACAGGGAAATGACATTAAAACCCTCATTCTGCATTATCCTGCATTGTCACACAACAGCATCTTAAGTCAATCTAGTCATCTTAAGTCAATTTATCTAGGCCATCAGATGAAAACCAGGGTGTAAAGAGCACAATAGTGAATGAAAATATCATGGCAAGATATGCAGGTCTTGCAGCACAAGCTTCTGTAACAGAGAAAGCCATTGCAGGCTCCCTTATACCAGTTGAAAACTGGTCAATGTAGTTTTTGAGGCCAAGGCATAACTTAAAATCAACTCTTTCTTGTCCTTCTATCAAATTAGGAATTTATAGAATCCTACCCTGGCAGATGGGCTTATATTACAAGGAATTTTAAAATCAACAACAATGATGCAATCACTCAAAACTAAACCAAACCAAACCAAAGCAAACCAAATAAAAGAAGAAAACCACAAAGAAATTGGCTAGATATCATAGTACTACATGATTTACAAATCTGTAAATTCTCACTTCTAGTTTTTGTCTACAACCTTCATGATTTTGTTCATGGTTAGCCAAATGAATCTTCACATAGAATATGTAGATTTTTCTGTGTAGACCTGCACATAAATTAGTTCAATTTCTATTGAAGTATTGCTTCATCAATCAGTAATGCCCCAGGGGCCAGTTATTACTGTTACAGAAATTCATCTTTAAAGCAGAGTAATGTTTCATCATTATATTTGTGTCATGATTACTCTGACAGGTTAATTTCAAAGATAAGTTATTGAGCATTTGGGAGTATTTGTCAAACAGACAAATGAAAACATTGTGTATATTCATTTTCCGAAACAAGACAACAGAACTATTGAAGAGTTGACAAGGACTGAAGCTAAAACATTTGCTACATTCTGTGCCAGGAATTTCTCAACACTCAACAATGGAAAGAAATAAAAAGCAAAAGCAAGTCTCCCAAAATTCTCACAGTCCAGATAATATTTGTGCAGTTCTGGCTCCCTGAGCTATAGAAGAATTTCCAATACCAAAACATATCTACATTTTGCTTTTGAAGCATTCAGAAATACATTTGTCTTTCACACTTGTCACATAAGTAGAATGGTCTTCAAACCCTTTTCCTAAGGGATTCCTACATGACATCTTATAACATCCAACACCTTGTTGTACTGTACTGTCAGAAAGCACAGTAAAATATAGTGATTCTGTGAACTAGGCATCAGGATGGGAGGAGCTAAATACCCAGGGATATTGTTGGGTCACCAGCCCTAGAGGTATTTAGAAGACATGTAGATGTGGCCCTTGGGTACATGATTTAGTGCTGGACTTGGCAGTGCTGGGTTAACAGTTGGACTCAATGGTCTTAAAGGTGTTTTCCAACCTATGTGATTGCATGGTTCTACTCTATGATCATTCAGTTTCCAGGAATTCAGAAAATAACCTCTGCACGCGTCAGCTCAAAACTACTTATAAGGGAATATTTTCTATGTAGTGCCAAAAAGTTATTCCATAACAATCAGGTCTTGTATGAGACATGTCATAATGGAAGAGTCTAAACTCTTGAACCAGAGTTGAAAAAATATGGTCAGTATTTCTAACTGCTTACGGTTATGAATGATTGCATGGGAAAAAGAATGACAGTTACTGAAAATAAGTAACTCCTCCCCGTAAATTTATGAGGGTATATATTTATGTCTTTAACACTACTATCTAGCTTGTAATTCATCAGACTTGGGATTTCATATGATTTAGCACTGAATTAATTTTTCATTTATGGTGTGTAACATACCTGTTAAACTTCAATTTAAGCTAGTTACCCATCACAGATGAAAGACAAAAAAAGGCACCTAGAAGGATGTTATTAGGAACTATTCTTTGTATAGTGCTGCAAATTTTCTTTTGTAATTGAACAGTTTCAAAAAGAACAGGTCAGTAAATCTTAAGGAATGTGTTTGTCATGACTAGGTACAACTTTCAAAAACGGAACTGCTACATGCATTCAGAAATAATGCATTACATCTTCCCAATCAACTTGCTTGTCTTTGTGGTTTAGAACATATCCATATGTCTTGATATCTTAATTAAAATGAGGTTGAATGTCTCTGTCTACAAGATTGAGGTTGCACATGACAATAGAGATGACAGAAAAAAGTTGAGTATAGAAAATAAAAATAGATTATTAAATGTGGGCCAGTTACAGCTTTAGCTTTTACTCCCTCATCCTGAAGTCCTGATTCCACTGACTGTAGTGAAGCCTATTTCTCCCAGCTGGTGTATCTGAAGCAGTTACTGACTTAAAATATACAAACACACATTCATTGAACACACCTGGAAACATTTTTTTTCTGAGACTGTGTCAACAAACACCTCTTTTGACAGGATTTTGGAAAGTGTTTGTGCATGACTGCACGCTTCAAACTCAGGATTGTTTCTTGGTTGGATAGTCAGGGCAATTTTGTGAAAGAAAACAGAGGAAAGCTTAGCAGAGCTGGATAAGCTCCAGCAAATACATTTGATGTGTAGGACTTTTTTGCTTTATTCTTTTCAAAGCTTTTAGCTTCTGTTAATCTTTATATTACTGCATTTTCAATTGCCCTTCCCACAGATAATATGAAATATAAGGAGTCTGCCATTTCGGTCTGGTGTTTGATTCAAGTTACTTGCTTTGGACTAGATCAAGCAGGACTGTCCATCCAGGTGCCAGGACAGCAAGATCTGTTGGTTTCTACACCGATGCAGGTTGTCCTTTCAGTCATCCACAACTCATGCAAAACAAGGGGTTCAGGCTTCTGCTGTGAACTACAGATGAATTTGCAAAAATGCACTTTTTTTTGCCAAGAATTTTGATATGTGATAAAACGACCACAGGCCCTTTAAAATGTCCTTTTTCACATTAATCAAGCATGATATAACACTGTCTTGTATTCTGTTCCACCGACGTTGTGATGAAGACAGGAGAACATTTATCAGTGTCATATCTTTCTTCATAAAAAAAGACATAAGAAAAAAAATACTCCACTTGTGAAATGAGGCCCTAAGCAGTACAGGATATCGATACAGGATGTATTTTATGCTCTATGCCCATCACTTACCTTCTCTATGTGCTGTAATCAGCAAAAGGTGTAACAGTACATTTTGTTCCTGCTTGGAAGAGCAGAAAAGTGGCCCACTTGGCACATTACTGCAACATGCCCAGAAGAGTCTTACAGTAGGAAGTAGTTATTTTTATTGTGGAAGTGGTGTGTCTATTCCTTCATTCTTTATCATTACTTGTGTCCATAACAGGAGATCTGATAATGAACTGGGTCCTCTTATCCCTAGCATTATACATATAAAGAGAAAACAGGCCTGCCCTGTAACAGAAAGGTCAGGATTTAGCATTATAACTGTTGCAATAATTTTACCCTAATTCCATGGCAACAAGATAGTCAACTGCTTTTTGTGTTTGCTGCACAATTACAGAAAGCAAGATGACTGACTTTAGCAAAGACTAATTGGATGATGAGTGCTTCTTTTTTGATGTAATGTGGTACAGTCCTTTCTTATTTGGATCAACATTCAACTTAAAATAGATTTTTCTGTAGCATTTGCAGGTCAGTGAGAAAAAGGTTTCCTCCTTCAAATACAGGAGCAACTTTTCAATTTCCTGTGATGTATGTAGATCTACATGGCAAAACACCTACTTTGGCAGCACAGAAAAATTGCATTTGAGGCATTTTTTGGCAGAGTAAGAAAGGAAGAGAAAAGTGAATTGGTCTAAATTCAGGAAAACTCGTGGAAAAGTTTGGAGTGGTACAAATGTGATTCAGAATTTTATGGTTACTATGTCTGAATATAATGCTATATGAAATTGTTTAAATATTATAAAGGCTTTTGACCTGTAGGGCAATGTTTAATGATATCTTGCACAGAATTAATTCAGTGAAAGTCTGCACATATGCAGGAAGGTAAGTAGACAGTCAACTATATAGCAACTTATTTGTAAGCAGAACCATTGACTTTAATGCCATGGGTTCTCCCAAGTTATTTATAAAGGTCTAACCAGGCTCATAAAAACATGAGGATTTAGGCCAACAACAGCATATTCTCTGAGAGAAGGGGATAAAGGTGACGTCATTTGTCAGGCACTGGGGGGACTGCACAGAATCAGACACGCTTTTGTTAGCTCATGAATATTACAAATACCATAAAGGATCAAATCTGAGTTGCTGCACAGCAGAAGCAATAAAAATGGGAGGGTACTGGGTAAGACATATGCAGGAGGTAGGATTTCTTTACTCTTTCTCTCTCTGCCTCCAAATTCATGTATTTATATAAAAAACAGGCTATGATAATAAGTCTTACCTGCATCCTCCATATGGTATTGGCTCAGGATCTGACAGCACACTCCATCCACAAACAGAGAGGATGAACTGTACCAAGATGTGTTTCTTTGTCAACATTTCTTCCACCTCTCAACTCATACACTTACTCCTTTAGCAACATAGCAGTGCTCTGACTATGCTACAGACTTCCTGGCAACTTGCTTCCTTTTGTTCTCTTCATAGGGAAACAAAGAAGCTCTCATTCAGTTTTGCAGAGGAAAAGAAATACTTTCAGCCAGTATCTGCTTCACAAATAGCCTCTCTGTCTCCTCTTGTTCACCAGACGGAGTGTCATCTTCCACATGACCCAGCAATGTGTACTCAAAGCCAAGAAAGCCACCTGTACCCTCTGTGCAGCAAAAGAACTGTGACAGGGAGGTAAAAAGAGCTGATTCTCCCCCTCCACTCTGCTCTCATGAGACCCCATCTGGAGTACCATGTCCAGCTCTGGTGCCCCCAACATAAGAAGCACCTGGATCTGCTGGAGTAAGTCCAGAGGAGGAACATGAACATGATCAGAGGGCTGGAGCACCTCTCCTATGAAGACAGGCTGAGAGAGTTGGTGGTGTTCAGCCTGGAGAAGAGAAGGCTCTGGGAAGACTTCACAGCACCTTCCAGTACCTGAAGGGGCCCTACAGGAAAGCCAGAGAGAGACTTTGTTCAAGGACTTGTAGTTCTAGGACAAGAGAAAATGGCTTCAGCCTGAGAGAGGGTAGATTTAGGCGAGAGATAAGGTAGAAATTCTTTGCTGTGAGGGTGACGCAACACTGGAACAGGTTACCCAGAGAAGCTGTGGATTCCTCATCCCTGGAAGTGGGCAAGGCCAGGCTGGATGGGGCTTTGAACAACCTGGGTACTGGAAGGTGTCCTTGATGGTGGTGCCTTGAAACTAGATGATCTTTAAAGTCCCTTCCAGCTCAAATTCTATAATTTTTTCGACATTTCCTTTTAAGAATGAGTTTTAAGGGCTATTGTATTCATACAGTCATTAAATGACTACCATTACGTAGTTGAATTTGTCCCACCTACTGAGGAAAATGCATTTATGCTGCCTTCTGACTGAGAATGGAAGAATCACAGGAGTCCATTCTAGGCAAGATAAAAGCTTGTCAAACATTTGTATTTATTTATAGGAGGAAGGAGAAGGTGGATTCACTGAAATAGAGAAGGAGAGCCTCAGAGGAACAATGGCCGTATGCCAGTGTCATCTTTCTGAGTATTCAGTGTTTTGATTCAAAAAATCATTTTAATTTCTATGCAATTAGGACATCTGATTCCTCATTTTTCCAAATGGTTGTGAGCTCACTTTTTATGCAATATAATGTTTAATATTAATCTTAATTTATTATGTGTGAAGTAGTCAATAATGCATATCATGTAGATGTCTTCTCTGTGCTTCATTTAAGCAACTGCAGTGTGTGAAATAGATCATTACTTGAGGTAAACAGCAAGTTACCTTGATTTATACTAGCTGAAAATGTGGCTTGGTAACTGTAAATCAGAGACTTACATAATTAAGTCAAATAAAATCCGAGGTGGATTTAGGGTACTTAAAAAACTTTCTATCTTCAATGTCAGCCCAACACAAGCTCCAGTATTTCAGTTACTGTGAAACTAAACATAGGGAAAGATGCAGGATGATTATTAATCAATAATGACATTTTGTCTCGGAAAGGAGTGATTCATAGAAGGGTTTAGGGGTCATTGTAACTAACCAGCATGACCTTCTAGCACAATACTGCAGTGGAACGGCCTAAGTAAATCTTTGTATACACATATATATAGTGCATGATACAAAGAAAAAGAAAGTGATTTGGTCTCTTTACATTCCACAGGCAAAACTGAAACAGAAATACTGATCTCCATTTCAGTGTCCTTGTAGCAAGCAAAATATGGTAGTATCAAACACAGTTTAAACAAGAGGTACATGGAGATCAAGCACTGGACACAAACCCTATGATGTAAAATTGAGGTTACTGATGTCCAAGAAGTCCTATCATTACCCCATCACTACCACTGTGTGCTACTGTTCAAGGAAGAACGTGTTGGCATACGACAGAGTGGCAGTCCTGGCAGAAGTGACCACAAAACACCGGAGCTCAAGATCTTGAGGGATGGAAAAAAGAGAGCAGTAAAGCACAGATCCTGGACTTTAAACAAATTATGACTGTACACATAAGGATCTCACAGGAAAAAATTAGTGACCTGATGAACATGATTTGTTTTCAAACAGGAGATGAGCCATCTAGCCACACAGTGGAACTAAATGCTTAAACATGTGATGATTTCAGTTCAGGTGCATCCTGGAAAAAAATGCAAAACTACTTTTTCCTGTGTAACTTGCTGCCTGATTTTTAAATCTAGAGCACCTGAAGAAGATAGTCTTTTCATTTATGTCTCTAATTTCAGTTATATGTAGCTTCTTAAAAAAAAACAGGAAAAAAAGAGAAAAAAGTGAAATAAAATACCCCTTCCTACAAAATAAAGTGCCAAACTTAAAATGAACCTAAACTTATGTTTTCATAATCTATTTTCTTAACAGTCAGAAAGCATTCCAAAATAGGATATATACATTGACAAAGAAATTGTTAATATTTTCAAGGCATATAAAATTATCTTGATATACACTTATGAAGGAATTATGCAATGTTTCCATAGAGTTTGTTTCCTTAATGATTAGACACTATTTTAAATTTAAGAGTGAAGGCACTAAGTCCTTGGCACAATTGGAAACATTCCTTCTTCCAATCTTATGTGAAGTTTTTAAAAACATGTATGCTTTAAAGATTTTCTTCCTATGTGAAGTTTCCAGCTTTCTCAGCTGTGTATTAAAAAAGTTTCAACAGAATGGATGATAATTCCTTCTTTCTAGCCAAGGAGGTTGTATCAGTTTTCAAAAACAAGTGGTGACAAGTGGATTGTAACGATTGTAGAAAACAAGCACAGGACTTTCATATTTAGAGCAGCAATGATGAAAAACAACACCAGCAAAGAACAAAGAATTGTAATATTGGTATATTTGAGGAAAAATTCAGTAGCAATTTAAATATTTTCCCAATAAGCAAACATCTAATCACAAAGAGGACTTCAAATAGCTTCTCCAAGTTACTTGGGCTTCTTTCAGAACAGAGGATTAGAACCCTTGATGATCCCTCACTCAGGGAATTATGATAATATTCTCTTATTATTCAGAGAGGTTGCCAAAGACAGCTAGACCAGAACTGCCCATTAGAGGTGCTAATCTTTGTCAAAAAACTTGTCTGGGTAGCTGGAATGTCAGTGAACTGACCAGTCAGGATGAATGCAGTCTTTGATACAGAGGAAGGTGCTGCTACCCATGGCAGGGGGATTGGAATTAGATGATCTTTAAGGTCCCTTCCAACCCAAATCGTTCTATGATTCTATGATATTGGACTTCTGTGCCAACAGTTGTGCACTTATAAAATATATTAGGAATTGCTTGTTCTTAAATAATTGGGTTTTTTGATGACAAGCTATTACTGTGAAGCATTCAAAGTGAGTTTTAACTGACAGGAGCAAAACTTAAAACAAATTCATCTTTCTGTTTGACCTCAACATAATGCTTAAACAATGAGAGATGACAGTGTGAGTAATGAAGCTATAATTCACACCTTGTGCATGAGTAGGTACAACAGTGGAGCCTGAGTGTTGTTAAATTCACAAGGTGTAAAATATTATGCCATAACTCAACAAGAAGTCAACTCTTAAATTAAACAAATAAATAGAATTGGAACGAGGTAAAACAACACCAAGCAGCAAAACTTCATTCCATAGCTTGGTAATTTTGTGTAATAGTACATCTAAAAAGAAGCGTTTCTATGTATTCTTTACTTGCGCGGAAAAGATAACCAACATCTTCCTGTAGGTTTTCAGAGGATTCTAAAGTGCTTATCTACAAGCTGCCAGACCAGGTGAGCTCTGAGTGATGTGTGCTGTGTTTGTGCTCAGCTGCTTGTCAGCTGCTGTGAGGTGCATGGATAAGTGTTCCAGCAGCAGCTGGGGCAGAGGTACCCCACCAAGGAGAGGTAAAACATTTGTGCAGAGATAGGAGAACAACAAGGGGGAGATTTTAAAACTCTCAGTTCTGAAAATATAAGTGATATGTGATGTAGGCAACACAGGGGTCTACCTTACAATGACCTTCTTTTGTTTTTATATACAGCTTCCAAGTCACTGACTGCTGGTTGAAACTCAGTAGTCAGTGTCCATGGATCTTTCCAGATTATTTAACTATCTGTGCATTTGGCCTTCGGCAGAAAGGGAGGATAAAAACTTTAGGAATTCCTTGTTCGCCTGTTTTTTTTAACATATCTTCACAGTTTGTTAAACTACTGCTTTTTCATTAGTCCAGTTCAGAATAATATTTGTATTGAAAGTTTTGTGTTAGAATAATTGTTCTCTGGTAATGTTTATTTATTATTTCAATAAGCTTTTCATACACTTTTCTTTCAAAAATTAGAAATTTAAGAAACTTATTTTGCTTTTTTCTCCTTATAATAATGAAGAAACAGCAAAGGAAGTCAGAGCTGTATTCCTTTATGAAATAAAGGCTCTCAAACACAGGTGAATTCAGTCAATCAATTAGCCAGTGAGGACGTTATTTCTCCAATTGCAATGAAAGCAGTTAGGAGTAACTAGTCTGGACCTGACACAGATTCTGTCATTGTCTTTTTCAGTCTCTACAAAGTTCATAATTAGGGAGTTTTGATTTACATTTTAATAAAGGTTTCCTTGAGGAATGAAAATATTTATTTTGTATTTAGATGATGAAATTATTATCCCTTATTTCCTTTCCTGGGTTCCCAAACTGAATCTGGTGTCAGTTACATCAAAGATGTTTTTCATTGTCACCTTTGAAAAATCATAAATTCTGAGATTTTAATTTTGTTTATTTTTCTATCTTCATTGCGTATTTGACTTTTCATAAGGAAAAGACTACCCCAAAATATTAATTTAAAAATTAAAAAGCACTTAAAGGTATTAAATTTGTGTTGTTCATGACATAATGCTACAAAAATTTTCACTGAAGAACAAGATTTGCATTGAACTTGTTACAGCTATAGGAAAAATGAAGTATTCAAAGGTAACACTGATAAGACTCCTAGGAGTCTTAATGCAGCTGAACTGAATAGACAGAATGTGAAAATTATTAACGTTTTAATAAATATGTCTGTTTAAATTTTAAATGTTCCATCTAGTTCTGAGCAGTGAAAGAACTAAATGGAAAGGTTTTGGTGAAGGGTGGAGGATGTTTCTGTTTTTCATAGAAAGCAAGTTCAGAAAAAATGTATTTCTAAAAGAGAAACAAACAATTGAATATCATTATGCATGCAGAAGAATTATGGTCTGTGCTCCTTCTTCAACTTAAATAGGCAAATTGTTATATATAAATAATAATAAACCACTAACAAATAGTGAATATGTGATTTAGTATGCAACTAAGCTGTTAATTAGGTGGAAAGGATATTTTAACCTCTCTATCCTTATATATTAGAACACATTGCTCATAACAATAACATAATTATAAGATACATTGTTTATCAAACTTTAGAAATTAATCATTAATGTATGTTTGTTTAAAATGTGGCTAATATGATTTTTATATCCACAACATAAAATAGGTAACACACTCAACAGTTCAAAGAGAAAAATTGAAGGTTTCAACATAATCTGTGGGTAGTTGGTTTGGCAAAATGGCCTAGAGATAATTGTCTACCCTCCTTCCTCTTTTATAAAATAATTTTAGAAACAAATACCTCAACTTAAAAAAGGCAATCAGGAGTTCTAACACTTCAGACTACTAAAACAATGTTATGCAATATTATCAGTTAAAATCTGCAAAATTGAACATTTCAAACAAGTGTTACAAGAGCTGAAAACTTTACTCATTTCTTCAGAAGAACGTGAAAAATGAATAGTCATAGAAATCAAGTACTTTCTATTGCATTGAGAACACAATATTGTGAAAGACAAATCAGATAAGAAGAAAAATGCTTTGTCTTCAGTCTAATAATAAGTAACCCAGTTTCTGATCAGAAACACGAGCTTGAATAAGAAAGCTTAAAAAAAAAAAAAGGAGCAAGTGTGTTCTGTTCTTAAGCAGCAGGACAACCTTTGGAATAAACTACTTGGATTGCCAGAATTACTTTAGCATTTCTTGTTGTTTACATTAAGAACTACTGGACCTGTAGGTACCAAGAATGGAATACAACATTGAAAAGTACATGACACCTCAATAACTTTATTTTTTTAATATCCAATATAAATTTTAGAACCATAGAATCATTTAGGTTGGAAAAGATTGTTGGGTTCAACCATTAATCCAGCACTGTCTAGTCCAGCACTACACCATGTCCAGTGCCACATCTACACATCTCTTAAATACCTCCACATATGGCGAATCAATCACTTACTTGGGCAGCCTGTTTCAGTGTTTGACAGCCCTTACAATGAAGAAATTCTTTCCTAATATCCAATTTAAACCTCTCTTGGTTCAACTTAAGACCATCTCCTTTTGCCCTGTCACTTCTTACTTGGGAGAACTGACTAACCCCCACCTCACAACAACCTCTTTTCAGGCAGTTGTAGAGAATGATAAGGTCACCCTTGAGCCTCCTTTGCTCCAGGTAAACACCCCCAGCTCGCTCGGCTGCTCCTCCTAAGTCTAGTTCTCCAGATCCTTCACCAGCATTTTTGCCCTTCTCTGGCTACACTTGTCCTTCTTTGAACATTAAATTTGGATTTTAAATCTAAATAATTAAAATAATGTATTTGCTTTCTCTTTAATTGTGTTTCCTCCCAGTCTCTATTTCTTGTCTATTCAAGTTGATTTCCTAAATTCCATGTTTTGTCTTTCACAAAACATCATCATAGGGATAGTGAACATAATTTTCCTGATTTATTAGAGATGCTAAAAAGTTAGGAAATGTATGCATTAGTCCTTTTGACATCCCTTTGAATTTATAGAATTACGGTCAAATTCAATAGCTATCATAAGTATCTACTTTACATCTTATCCTCTCACACACAAACCCCAGAGAAACATGAAGAGGTGTTGTTTTGTAGTGCAATACATAAACATGTAGAATCCACCTATTAATAATTAGCAATTTCCAATATTTTGGGCTTTCTGTCATCTCACATGAACAAAAGAGCAGCTTTCCAGCAAGGAGAACAGGATTGGTATATGAAAATAACACAGAAGAGTGCACAGACTCACAAAAGCTTGCTGTGGGAGTTAGTAGACTGTTCCTAGACAATAGAAACCATTTTTAGCCGATGTATAATTCTAGAGAAAAGGTGGCAAGTGCATGCATGCAATAGATTAGATAAATAATTGACAAAGATTAGAAAGTCACCATGGTAACAAATTTTAAAAGATATTAATTTAGCAGGATTTAAAGATGAAGATTAGATTATCTGTTAGATACAGTCTTTTCCTTCTTGAAATATTATTGGTCTTGCATATATTGGGTTTTACAAAAAGATGCTGTGTTCTGAATTTTTTTTCAATTTTATTAAAACTTCTCCTGTTTGATGTTATCTTTAAATGGCTCCATGAAATGGATATGGCTTAGTGATCGTTATGAAATTACTCTATTTATTGGTTTTAACATAGATCTTTAATAGCTAGTTAAAAGGGTTAGACGCATTCCTTGTTTGTAACTAACACTGTTAATTGTCTCCAGTCAGTGATTTCTGACGGCCTTCTCTGCCACAAGGGTGCACTGCTGGCTTGTGGCCATCTTGTTGTCCATCAGGACTCTTAGTCCCTCTCCACTGAGCTGCTTTCCAGCCTGTTGAATCCAAATGTGAATTGGTGAAAGGGGTCATTCCTCTCAAGTGAAGGATATCCATGTGTCTTTCCTCTTCCACATAAAAAAGAAACATATTTCCACAGCTTTTTAATGTGTAACTAATGTCTGTTCATTCAAGTACATTTTTGAGAATTAAGAAATGCAATTTGATTTCTACAGAGAGAAAAGGAAGCTGTCTTTAAGAACTCAAAATTTCACTATTCTTGAGCTTTGCATGGTACCTGTTTTTCCATTTTTCCAATCTGTTGAGATTCCTCTGGATGGCACATCCATCTAATCTACCTGCCCCTCCTTCCGGTTTTGTTTGCAAAGCTCCTGAGAGTGTAAATTGTCCCTTTATCCTGTTCATTAATGAAGACATAAAACAGTACTGGCCCCTAGGGTACACCAATGGTGACTGGTTTCCCGATGAAGTTCATGCTGCTAATTACAACCCTTTAAGCCCAGCAGTGCAGCCAGTCTTCAATTTGCCTCACTGTCCACTTATCTAGCCTGTATTTCATCAGTTTGTCAATGAGGATATTAGAGCAGACAGTGATGAAAGCCTTGCTACAGTCAAGATAAATATCTCCTTATCCACCAAGTCAGTCATTTCATTATAAAAGGCTATCATCTTGGTAAGGCAGTATTTTGCTTAGAAAGTCTATTCTGCTGATCAACTCCAGTCACTTTCTGGCCTTTTCAAACTTGAGTTTTGTCAGGACATCCTTGTTCATCTGCAGGCCTCCCATCTCCTTGGCTTTATTTTCTGCTCATAGGGATGGGCCATTCTTAAGCTTGAAGAATGTGATATTGGAAAGGATGAGGTGATCCCTCCTGTCTCCAGGACGATCTCCCATGGATTCCTGCAAGAAGAACCTTGATCAGGTCAAAGTCCGCTGCCTTGTTGTCCAAAATTGTGATTCTGTTTGCCTTATTCCTTCCTCTCAGGATCCTGGACTCCACCATCTCACGATCACAGCAGCCAAAGCTGCCTTCAAACCTTTACATTCCTCAAAAGATCTTTTTTTTTGTAAATATCATATCCAGCAGAGCACCTCCCCTACATCCATATCCAAATCCATGCCTGTAACCCTTCACTGCAGTATTCTAGTTGTGTGAGCTATCCCAATACATCTCTGTGATCCTACCTATCTGCCCTGAACCTTTCTGTGGACCTCCAGTTCCCCCCTGTGTATCCCATTCTCTGTGTATTAGTGTACAGACACTTCCGAGAAGCTCTGAGTCATGCTGATTTTCCAGGAAAACACTAAGAGCTTCCCTTTATGCTGTTCTCTTTGCACCTCTTCATTTGCATGGGCTTGGAGTGGGACTCCTTCTCTGTTTTGTTGATTTTAAGGCATTTCATGCCCATTTCACCTTTCTTCCTTTGCTTGAAAACCTAGTTCACTACTTCACTTGTTTGTGAGTTCTCAACTCCCTCACCCCATCACCCTTGTTTTAAAGCTTTCCTAACCAGATTGGCCAGTCTCTTGGCCTTGCTTTTCTTCAACACATTGTATAAGCAAACTAAATAGTAGTGGCCATAAATGACATAATGCTTGTATCCTACAGAACATTCAACTTGTTCCTGATCTTTTCCTAATCCTTCCCAAGATCTTAGCATTATCAGAGTAGTGGATAAATAGTAAATACCAGATGAGGGTACAGAACAGATGAAACTAATAGGAAAAAATAAATCTCTGTTGACCTAAACTGCGTCAGGCACTAGCAATTTTTAGTTTTTCCAATAGAACATATTTTAATAACAGATGTAGGAGAAGATATTGAGGTTGCATTGCAGTCATGTACATAGAGAGTTCTTTCTAGTCCTTTTTGTCTTACAATGTTAACTACCAGTTTCTCTCCTCCTCGAAATTAGTAAGTAAGTAAAATGGCAAGTATCAGCCAGCCAGATTTCAATTATTATCGCTAAATATGTCTAAATGTTGTTATTTTTTTTCTTCCTGGCCTGGTAGTGCTCTTAAAACAAATACGGTTTAAACTTCCCCATGTGAAAACATCACAGTACAAAACTCCCCATATTTAAATCAAGACAAATTCTACTTTCCTTCAAATTAGAGAGGCTGCCTGCTTCATATCTTTTGTCATTCACAGAAGAATACAAGTTGTAATGCAGGTCTCTAGTCCAGCCTCCACTCCAAAGCAGGGTCAGCCATAGTTTCTCAGAGTACCTGTGTGGGTGCTCTCTTGTTTCAGCCTATTTAATTTTCTCTTCTCACAGTGCATCATTGTGAAGAGACTGGCTCCATCTGCTTTATAATCTCTTCAGAATTACCAGGGCTGCTGTTAACATCTGCCCAAAGATGGCTTCTCTCCAGACTGATCAAGACTGGCTCTCCTGCACTCTCTTTCCAGGGGAAGTACTCCAGACCCTGACCATTGTGGTTGCTTTGTGCTGAATGCACTCAACTTTATTAATATTGTTCTTCTACTGGGGGCCAAAACTGGGAACTGTATCATTCCAATAATGTATTTCAGCTAAATAATAGATATTTCATTAAATGAACAGCCACAGTGCTTCCAATTACAATTACAAGTATTTTCAACTACAATTTTTCATCATATATTTCAAAGATGAAGCAGAAGAAAGCATCTTAAGCTGCTGGAACTGAAGAGGAATGCCTCTTAAGAAACAAGGGTACCAGGAAATGAAAGAAACTGACATCAGTGGCAAAATGAAATAATGAAAAATTTCCTGTGTAAAACAGTAGAAAAAGTACAAGAGAAAACCACAAGAAAATAAAATCCATCAAATGATATTCAACAAGAATTGAAAACCTCTGTTTTAAGAAATCCTTAAAGAAAAAATCTGTGGAGGTAATAAGAAAATACCAAGGCCTTGTACTGTTCTGTACTCTTCCCACTGTAGCAGTTTTAAACAGGATAAATTGCTATAGAAACTTAGAAAGTCTATAGAAACTATAGAAAGTCTGACTTGATGTCGGTTTGTCCTTCTGAATTGAAAGAGAAAGCTCAGTATTGTAGCTCTTCTGAAAGCCAGTGCCTTCTTTTTCAAGATGAGTGCTGTATCTGTATCCAAAGGTGAAGGTATCTAACATAGCATGTAGTGACAGGACAAGAGGGAATGGCTTCAAATGGAAAAGAGGGCAGGTTTAGATTAGATACTAGAAAAAAAAAATTACTGGGAGGGTGGTATGACATTGGAACAGGCTGCCCAGAGAAGTTGTGGATGTCCCATCCTTGGCAGCACTGAAGACCTGAGCAACCATTGAGCTCTGAGCAACCTGGTCTAGTGAAAAGTGCCCTGCCCATGGCAGAAGGGTTGAAACGAGATGATATTTTAAGTCCTTTCCAACCCAAATCATTCTGTGATTCTATGATATGTACTTGAAGTCTTTGCTTGTTTTAAATGAGTGGTCTGGAAGAAGTCAGACCACTGCAAGGTTGTGAAAGAAGAGTGATTTATTGTGCAGGTTGCTAGTTAAAAACGTATTATCAGTGCCAAACAACAGAATTGCTATGCACTTTTCATATGTGTGATATTAAAAACTACTGTAAAAATACTTTCCTTTTGTCATGTGCCCTGTTTGTGCCTTAGGTGGTCTTTAAGGACTGTTGACAAATTTGAGAACTGTAGGTAGCATCCAAAAAGGGGGTCACATCAGTAATAATTGCTTGAGAGAACACAGATTTCTACATCAGATTCTGTCTAATTTTGCTATATACCTAGAATCTTACTCAAATGACACCATAAGCAGTAGCATATGCTAGATTTTGTAGTCTGTTAAATAATACACTGATTATAGCAATAATTATATCTTTTTTTAAGTCATGATAATTAGTGTCTGGAAGACTGTAAAATATTGACGTTTGTTGAATTAGCAAACAAACAAAAACATCTGAAATACCAAGGATAACTCATGAAAACATGTTTTTTTATTTTGACAATCAGATTTCTACTATTTTTTCTATTTCATAACATGAAACAGACTGTAATGTTTTTTTTTTCAAATGATAGTTTAATAATTTGAGCTGTCACTAAAAGATTCTCATATTTAAACTCTGTTGAGATGTGAAAGTAATAGCCAAATTTTAGTGTAAATTACAGAATATGTAGATTACTGGAATGAGAAAGGTTATGCTATATTTCAAATGATCATTTTGCTAGTATTTACTTAGAAAGTGATTTCTGATATTAATCTTGTCATTTACATCAGAAAGGGCAGACTGAGCTGGATTCTTTCTTTTTTTTTTCCCCTGGAGTTTGTTCTTAGGAGTCACTTACTTGATCAGAGTGGAGTATAAGATGAAAAAGCCTCCTGGACACTGCTGTTTTGTCTAAGGGTAAGACTTATCCCATCATTAAGCTCTACTGCTGCTTTTCTGTCCTGTTTCTTCTCAAGAAGAAAGTGCAGACAGGAGTGGGAAACTTGGGGCACTAAGGAGAAGTGAGTGAGAAGGACTTAGTCTTCCCTTTGAAGAATGAAGATTTCTTCTGGCTGTGAGATTGTTAAAGTATACATTACATGGACAACACTTGCAGCCGGTTTGGAGACTAAACTTGGCCCAAAATGTTGGAGCTCACTCACTACAGAAGTGATTCAGAGATCAATTGGTGATTGATCTGGAGCTCACTCACTACAGAAGGGATTCAGAGATCAATTGGTGACAATGTGACTGATAAGAGTCAAGTCCCCAGAAAAAAGGAAAGCAAAGAACAAGAAATACTTAATTAAAAGCTCTAGCAAATAAAAGGAGAAAGTTAATATGGAGAAAATAGCAGATTGTGTATAAAAAGTAGACAAGAAATGTCTTTTTAATACTTTACTATAAAATGATATGGCAACTTATATTTCAGGGAATAAATGTACCATTGACTGAACTGGGAAAGTGTACTACTATGAGCAGGGTGGTTTTAATCACTTCTTGTGCCTGAATCTTTACCATCTACTACTAGCCATTGGATCAGTGGCAGGAGAGCAAGCTGACAAGATAATTGCTCTTGACTAATGCCACAGTAGTTGAACAATGACCCTCTAGACCTGACTGTTGAGGAGAGCTTAAGTCCATGCCTCTACGCCTGCTTGTCTTGCTTTGTTCTGAAATTTACTTCAAGGCTCTAAAATGAAATGAGAAGAGTTAGATTTGTCTTTAAAGCATAATTATGTATTTTTTTCAGACTAATCAGTACCTTTTTACTCAATTCCAGGATACATGCTTGTCCTCTGGAGCTGTGTCTGTCTCTGTGAGAGAGAAAAGCTGAAAAAAAATTGAGTTCTTGAAGGCATTTGTTACAGGACACAAAAGAGACTTGCTTTAAGATTGATTATTTTTACTTATTTTCCAAACAGAAGTAAATCACAAATCTGTTCTACATTGGTCTATGAAAGGCATAGTAGTATGAAATTTAGTAGAAAGTCTTAAGCTGTATAAAATAGTTTTTAAATTTTTGAGATTGTGCATGTATAAGAAACCAAAGAAATCAAATGAACACAATTATTTAGAGTATTGTTCCTGAATGCCTTGGCAATGCTGTTTATTTTTTGGATGTATATGTATTACTTTCTGTCAGCTACTACTTTAAAAATAAGAAGAAAGGACTTGTTATCACTACAAGAGCCTGAATTGCACTTGACAAATTGTCTCTAGTCAAATATTCTTTATAGGAGATAATTGGAAGAAGTCATTTTAAGTCCCAGTAGCTCTATCAAACTGAGGGCTACTTACAAAAATATCCTTACCCTGTAGCTGGAGGAATGAGCAGTAGTATGTATGTGACAGTTTGAGCTAAGATGAAGAGTGCTTCTACTTCAACTATAACACAAATGGGAATAGCAGGTACAAGCTCTGTACTGTATGCCAAAAGTAAAGTAACTTGAAGAGCTATACTGCATACTGATAAAACATATTCTCAGTATAAAAATAAGGTGCAAAGAAAGCAGGAGGAGACTTGTTATGGCAAAAATAATAGTAGAAAGAAGAAAATGCACTCTTCTGTTCCTCATCTAATGATTTTAGTTTATAGTAGAGGTTAATTGAGCACACCCTATTGATGTTCAGGCTTTAAAATATAGGATCTTTAACCTAGGCATGTAACGTATGGATAAATTTTAGGATATAATTGAAAATATGATCTTTAATTCCCTGAATAACCAGAAGAGACAGATGCCTTTGAAGACCTCTACGGGACAGTCTTTCTGCCTAAGTGTTCAAACATATGCAGGCACAAATTTTTTCTATAGATTTTCAAGGGCATCTTTTTCTCTCCAGTGACTGTTGAAATTTTATTCAAGAGCATTGCTTTTCTCCACCACCATCTACATTTTAGGAATAAGAGGATTGACTGAGCCATGCAGGTTAGTCAAGAAAACTCACCATACGTTGTTAGTAGAATCAGAGAAAGTACATTGGTGCGGAGACATATAATTTGTACGTATCCCAGGAACTAACAAACTTATATACTTATTAACTAAATAGTATTATTAGTTTCAAAAACTGGACCTTAATATGTCAGGCTCAACTGAAACATGACAATAAACTTGTTCAGTGTTCTTTTGTGACACTCCATAAATGTCTGTTGTTATATTCATAGGTAGTAGCCGGTGAGGTAATAAATTTTCTCTGATGGCTTAAGAGCTGCAGGGAAAGAAATTACAAAAGGACTAAAAATAATTTAGTCTCTAGAACTGCACAAGGAGAAGGCATTACTGCATAGAAAAGTACAGGACTCAGGGTTGCAGACATTTTCTCAGATGGTGTATTGGACTCATCTCCTTGGATTGGCTGTGCAAATAAGACTTTTCTGACGATGTTTTTAGTTGATTTGAAACATATGACACATGATGGTTTTGGTTTTACTCTTCTCAGGAAACATACAGCTTTAGAAGCACAATGGCCTAAAGGCATCCCAAACTCCGATATTTTCTGGTGTACCTATCATGTGAGGAAAGGATTCTCCAAGAGATTTTATGTTATTGAGACAAGATGCCTTCTCACTCAAAGATGTTTAAGCGGTACAGAAGTTTTTGAACAGAAATTAAAAGCAAGAGAACATTAATTATTTTCAGAACAGAAATTAATAAGGAGAGTAATGACAAAGTCATACAGCCTGAAGTGAATTTTAGAGCATGGGTATAGCCTTCTGCTGTGAATAAATGCTGGGCTTAGCCTCAAGTTGCATCACATCAACACAACTTATAAACACCACATTTATTACTAAAATTTCATGTAGTTGTGCAGCCTGGGGAACGAATGCATGGGAGAAAACTTATTCATAGAATTACATAGCTTATGTAATTTTTCCACCCTATAAAAACTGTTTCAGGAGGGTTAATTCCTCAACTTTACCTTCTGTTTGAAACATTTTCTGGAGTCTTGTCTACATGGTATTTAACACAACTATTAAGCAAGCACCTAGTTGGCAATTATTTCTTCATCCTGAAACAGCTGCTTTGGATAAAAAGATATTTAAACTGTTAATTTCTAGGATCGCTTTCATTACATCTTCCATGTTAATGGCAAAACAGATAGTATAAATATTTTAGAAACGGACAGTATAATAAATCAAAGGTAGCCATTAAGAAACAGTCGTTTAAATCCCTGAAGATGCTTTCTCCAATTGTTCCATCTCTTTCAAAGTTTGCAGAGGAATTCTGTGTTTGGAAAATTACTGTGGTGAGTTCTTTGGGTAGAAAGAGATCTGTCTGGCTTAGATGCCTGACACTGAAATTTCAAGTGCTCAGGCTGTTAGGTTGTTAACCTAACAACAGATTAAGTACTTCTCAAAGTATAAATTCCATATGCTTATGAGTACAGGGACAACGGGAAATAAGAATGTCTCCATTCTCTTGGAGTTCAGTCTGCCTAGACTCCTAGGAACAATCTTATGAAGGGAAATACGGCTGTTTCAGGGATGCTGCCTGCCTTCTGCTCTCTTGTTACAGTGGAATCATCCAAGGGTAGTGTAGTCAGAAAGTCATGAGACATC
This sequence comes from Edolisoma coerulescens, assembly GCA_013397115.1. Lineage (NCBI taxonomy): Eukaryota > Metazoa > Chordata > Aves > Passeriformes > Campephagidae > Edolisoma > Edolisoma coerulescens. Next base: position 105,321 of record VWZW01000649.1, on the reverse strand, counting down.
TTCACTGAAAGCCACTTTGTAGGCCAAAATGCAAGAACCATATTGACAACAGGGACATCAGCGGGAAGGACACCTAACTGGATACACTTCATGTTTTTCCTGGAACAGACATGCATTTCCTATCAGAACAGTATTAATAAAGAAAGGTCTTTTAAGCATATAGAGTACAAGTGAACACCTCATTCAAGTTCTCCCCTTCCTTGCCTGCTGACTGCCTTCAACATATTAGAAGCTAGGATTTCTTCCTGGGATGCAAGACTATGTTCTGTAGGTAAGAGGTCTTCTGTTGGTCAGAGGAGATTGAAACTGCATTCACAAAACAATTTATTTGCCTGACTGTCTACCCTTCTTAGTCCCTTTTTGCTGTGGGTATGTTGGATGACTGAATCTTTCACTGAAAAGATGACTGCACATTATATTACATCACCAATTTCATATATATCTAGTTAAATTTATATGGTGAAAAGCACAAATAGAATCCTGAGTAGTTATAAACAAAGAATTGAATGAATCTGAGTCTATCTTCTTTGATAAAATGAAAGAGAACAAAAACTAACTCAGGGAAAAAAAAAAAAAACAACCACCCCCTCCCCCCCAAAAAAATATCAAAACCCCAAACCAAAAAAACAACAACACAAAAACCAAACGCACCCTTCCAAGAACCAGACCACCACCACAAAACCCTGTTTATCTCTTTTAATATGTAGATTACACCTCAAAAAGCATGCTATTGATGCATAATGTAGTTCTTTTTTCCAGTACTTTTATGTATTGAGGTGATAGTACTAGCATATTGACAAGTGGACTTAATAGGGGGGGTATTATAAGAAGTTAAGTATTTTTACTCTAAAACCTTCAGATTTGGTTTCAATTGTAAGAAATCCTTAAGGTAACCTACCAGGAGACCTTCAAGAGCAGTTAAGAGTTTTTTAAGGCAGATTGAGTTGAAGAGTAAACTTTCCACTACTCCTAATGAAAGCACAGATAAGCCAACACAGACTCTGTAAAATCCCAAGCTGAATTAATAGCATAGGTTTCTTTTGAGACAATCTTAAACTGAAAAAGAAAATAAATTCACTGTGAAGAACCAGAAGTGGAAACTATATTTTTCTTACGTTATTTTCCATTCGTGAACCCAATGGTTTTCTTCTGCCCCTTGCCAACCTCACAATCTTAACTTAATTTAACATTAAGGTAGAGAGCTATGACTCCTCTTACTCTATTCACTAATATCCTTACCATACAAAAAATATTAAGGACACTATCCAGAAATATTATAATCTGCAAAGAACAGTCTTGTGACAGTATTGGCTGGGTACAGATAAATAACTAACATTTCTCAACCCCTGAAAAAAAAAGCACTTCAATCTTTTGTTTACCTAACCAAATTGGTTTTAAAGTTCCAGATATCTAGATCTGCTATAAAAACGAAAAAAAGAGGATGAAGTTGTAGAAGAGAATATGAGGAGCAGCCAGCACAGAAATACCTTTTCCTGAATATTGTGTTGTAACACATTACTATATTCATATGGTTTCAGAGGGAATAGCTTCCTTTCACACGATATGTTTAGGCATCCCAAAAAAGCAGACCCTTAATTTTTTGTAAAACCTATCCCTGACCTCTTGAAGTTTTACTGGGCCTGTTGGAATGCAATCAAGAAAAGGAAATATTAATGCAATCCCATGCCAATTCCATTGTGCAACAAATGTTTATCACAGGCTTCCTGGGTGACAAAACCATAAATTAGAAATATGTACCAGTGGAACGTAAGCTACCCCTTGCTACTGTAGATTTTTGGTCAAGCCTTAGCAGATTAATAGCTGTCCACAGTGCACAGGAACCTAATTTCAGGCCAATGGGACTGGAACTCAATGCTTGAGAGATACCTTCAATGGCAACTCTGCATGAGCACATCAAAAGAGAGGTGACTGGCAAAGTTGCCCTGGCCTAGTTTTACCCATCAAAGCTTAAATGCTCCTTTGCCTGTAGTCAGTCACTGCCCTGACTGCCTGCTGCTTGTCTCCAGTGCAGCCATGGCACTTGCACGGGAGACACTAAGGTAAAAGTGAGATGCTTTTGCTGACAAACTAACAAACAAACAACACAGTTTTCTGCATGGTCCTTAGTCACCAGCTGGGGTTAAACCATGACATCCTGTCTATCAAATATTGCTGCCTTAGGCTTTTAAACACAATTTGCTTTATCTTGTGGATATAAATACATTCAGTTATATGACCTTTCACTTTTTTTTTACTTAAGTTCTTCAATTAGATAATCTAATTATGAGACTCAGACTCTTTTGCCAAGTAGAACTCCTGTCAAATATGAAACGCCATAATTTGCCAGAATCAAAGAGGAACTTGAATTTGACTTTTCAACTTTTCAAATATCAGTCTCGTAATATCATTACGGGTTTCTTCAAAATATTGCATCACACTCTTGATTTAATATATTTAAAATCATAACATTTTGCAATATTTCTAATTTCCTACCAGTAAAATTATGTCTATAATCTGTTAAAACTCAAGTCAGTGTGTCATATCTACTAAATATTGTTTCTTTGCTTACAATTCTGTACCTCAAATTTAAATTTTCTATTACTTGAATTTAGAAATAATGAGAATAAAACTGCAGTATTTACTTTCTTTCTGGAAGTTGTATTTCATGAAAATATTTCATACCTATTGTTGCATATAGGCCCAAAATTTCTGCATGCATTGTTCCAAGATCATTTGCTAGAACAGTTCTTCATTTCAACGTTTCATTCTTTTCCTCCCTCTTCTATATTCAATTGGGGAAAAAAGGTTGCAGTACTGGCTTACCTTTTCTGGTTGTAGTCCTAATAATTGCCACACACTAATGGCTTTTTTTCTCGTGTAAAGCATTAGAAAAAGATGTCATCTGCAATGTGAAGTTCACCTAGTTATGAAGACTAAATCTGTAGTGTGCAAACTAACAAATGCCCTTGTTGCTTTCACAAATATCTCTTTTGCTTCCTATATTAACAGAACACTTCTGTCAGAGACTGAACATGCTTTTGAATAATTTCTGCATGCCCAGAATTGGATTTCAGTGCTTTTACCTTATACCATGGAAGACGCTAGGCAGGTTAGCTGCTACCACACAAATTTGTCAGAATTATATTCAAGTTTGTAAATCACACATCTAGAGCAGTCTCCTCAGTCTCTCTGCTAACTTCTTTTCTATGATTGACACTTTCACCTGAGGGTATCCTTTTATGGTGATCCCTGACAATATTGGTCACATACATAGAAACAAAGCATTTGGCAAGTATGCATTAGAATTTGAGACAATTTCGTCATTGTGAATACTGATGGTAAATTTAGATTAAGGTTTAGAGAGAGAAAGTGTATAGTAGAGGTCCCCAGTATTTACAGAGCAGCCTCAAGAACTTGTTTATAAGTATCAGTTAGAGAAATCCATTATCTGATACCTAAAATGTGGATGTCAGTCTTTATCTGAAAGATTTCTAGATATGCTGTCTATTTCTTATCTTGTACTAGACTATATCCTCAGGTGGAAGATAATGGGAAACGTGAGCCAGCTTTCACAATTAAATTTACTGAGCCCTCATAACTGAGTTCTTATCATAACAAAAAATAAAGTAATAAATACTAGCAGCCAGAAAGAAAACAAAGATCTGAATCTATGAGGGAAGTTATAAACACTCCTTGTATTCACCATCACTTTTATATTTGTTAAGAGTGATCTTTAGAAATCTCTAGTGCTCCATGTATGGATTTTATTCTCGTGGAAACCAGAACATTCGTGGGAAAATGTAATTTGAGCATTAGCCATGGCATGCAGGCAGACATGGGAGATTGAAAGTGCTCCTTTTATCTTAGCATAAATTCCTATTATTTTCGCTGAGACTTATTTTTTATTTCAGACAGCTAACAACTCATGCAAATAAGCAATTCTGAAGTAAAACTAATATATTCCAGAAAGCATAACACTTCCATGTGACCATCTAAAATATCCAGTTACCTGAGTCAGTCAGATGATGCAAAGTCTGCCTTCTTATAAAACATAATGAACTCCACACTCACACTGGATTATATTCATACTGAGACAGGCTTGCAGAAGGCAAAGTGTTAGCATCAGTGCTACTTACAGATTTAACACAGTGGCATAATCACATGAATATGAAACATCAATTTATGCATGCATTTTTGACAGGGATCGTAAAACATCTGTAGGATTTAGTAATAGTAATAATATCTATCATTCTATTATTTTTTTTTTTTGCCTTTTGCAAAATTGCCTTTTATAGCAATTGGAAATTTATCAAAGGAAAGAGACAATGATTCCAAATCAGAGAAATTTTCATTGGCTTAACATTTGCTTTCTTATCCTTAATATACCCTAAGAAAGCATAAGACAAACTCAGCAAACTGAACTGCTTCTTTAGAACTGGTTGGTAGTCCAGTCCTACAATTCAAGACCCCAACAATGTGGAGAAATGGACATGGGAGGAAAATCATGGAGTTCAACAAAAGGAATTATGAAGTTCTGCATCTGAAGAGTAATGATCCCACTAACCAGTGCCGGCTGAGGAAGCCTGGCTGGAAAGCAGCTCTGCAGGAAAGGACCATGGATTTGGGTGGACAACAAGCTGACCACAAGTCAGCAATACGCCCCTGTGGCAAAGATTAGCTCCTGCCTGTTAGGCTGCAATGGGTTGCCAGCAGGTTGTGGGAGATGATCCTTCACCTCAGCTCAGTCCTGGTGAGAAACATCTGGGGTGGTATGTCCAGTTTGGGCTCTGAATACAAGAGAGACATGGACACATTGGAGTGAGTCCAGTGAAAGCCCATGAAGGTCTCTGAGGGACTGGAACATCTGTCATATGGGGAGAGGCTGAGAGAGAGCTGAAGAAGATAAGACTCTGGGGCAATTTTATCCATGTATGTAAAAGCTTGATGGGAGACTAAAAATTAAAGAGCCGGAGACCTCTCAGTTGTGCTCCGTGAAAGAACAACAGGTATTAGACATAAAATTAAATACAAAAAAACCCCACTATTTTAGTGTGAGTGTGATCAAACCCTGGAATAAGTTTCCCAAGGAAGTTGTGGAGTCTTTATTTTTTGAAATGTTCATGATGAGATCAACACAATACTGAATGAGCTGCTCTAGCCGACCCTGTTTTGAGGAAGGATGTTGGACTACGTGATCTCCAGAGGTCTTTCCCACCCTAAACCACCCTGTAATTCTTTATTTTGCCACCTCACTGAATTTTCACTGAAGGTTTAATGCATTATTCCAGCGAATTCGCTCTTCCTATGCTTATTTTTCTGATAGTTTCTGTTCTGTGAATGGTTCACTGAATGGGTTTATTCTGCTCTCAGAACAGATGAGTGTAAGTCTTAAATGCGATTTGCAGTATAAGTCTTTGAGTGGTAGTTATTGATGATGAGTTACTAATCCACTTTTACTTTTTAATTTTCTTAATTCACTTCTTAGAAACACTCCTCTGAAAGCATTATATTGTTAATAACAGAGGAAGCGAACCCCACTGACATTAGTTTCCCAAATTAAATGAATATTCATACTTTTTTTTACAACATTCTCAGAATTCTAGTCACACCCAAATTTTGCACTATTTTCATAAGTGGAAGGTCTTCGTTGTGTATTAAATCTGATTCCACCAATGGGGGAAAGAATGAGTCAATTCTTTAGTACTTCATCAAGCTGTGCTATGTAAAAAGGAGTCTTCGTGAAAAAGAAGGCACATATCTGTATGTGTCCATTCAAACCAACAAAAGGAAAAAAACAACAAAACGGATAATTCACCTTAAATACCTTGTATGTCTTATTGTCATTCAAGAGACACTGTGAAGAGTATTATCAAGCTGTACTGCCTCTTGTTAGGAAATACTAATGTTTCCAGGGGAGACATGGACTCTCCAGGAAGGACATTAGAAATTATTGCAAGGGCTCAATAATTTGGCTTCCTCTTTTTTTTTTTTTAAAAATTTTTTTTTAACTCCCTCCACAGGAAGGGAGTAAAAATAAAATAAAGAGTAAAGATAAATAAAATGTTACTTTGAATCTACTGAAAAGACTTTGTGGCATTTTCTCTTTTAACCTTCCTGATCTCCTGTACTATGATCTGTGTTGAAGCTGCTGAAAGAAACATTTCTTAAATTTGCTTTAATAACCACTATTTAAAGTGATACAAATATTTTGAAAATACAGATCTGTCATAGCTATGTTCAAATTTAAAGATAAAAGGTTATTGTATTAATCCAATCTAAGACTTTGTAGAAAAATAAATCCAGTGAACTCATTCAAGACAATATGCTACATAACATCTGCATTAAATGCATGAATTAAATATGTGACACAATGCCTTTATAAGACTAAGATGATTATGTAAGCAGAAGCAGCCATGGTTGTTTAAAGTTTTACACAGTCTAAATTGCAAGGTCATTTCCATAGTGATGAAATCAAAGTTAGAAAAAACCATGAAGACTTCATTTTTTTTCAGTTTGTGTCCATATTTTATTAATATGCACTCAGATTTTTTTTATCTTTCCCTTACTAAAAGCAACTCTCTGTATTTCTTTTCAAAAAGGGCAAAAGGATTTGATACTTATCTAAAATGTCAAAGTGATTGATATAGTAAGTTGTGAGTTATATAATAAGTTTTGTAAGTTACAATGCCATTCCTAAACATGCAGGTTTCATATAATGTTTGTATCTCCTAAAAGATAAGTGAATCACTCGAGAAAAGTGATTTGCATATTTGAAGGAATAGTTCATTACACACTACCTGAAGAGCAGAGTATATTTAATATGTTGGTAACCTTGAATCAAAGACATTAAGTTTAGTTTTTAGTGTTAAGTCTCCATATGTTTACCTAGAAATAATTTATGCCTATGAACGAGAAAGTGAGGTCTATTTTCAAGGCAGACAAAGGGATGCAACCTTTTTCCATTACTCATCTAAAACTGTACAGGCATTATATATACATTATATATAACGTATATATACCATATATATACATTAAGACTTAGAAGAGACTAAACTGGAAACCACAGTTACACATATTTAACAAATGTCAAAATGGAGAAGTGAGTTACAAAAACTGGACAATAAGTCAATGCTAAACTAGGAAATCGGCCTTCCAGATGAGTTCAAAGCCCAATTTCAAACATATCTCAGAAGTAATTTACAAATCTGACCTCTTTTGTGACCAATTGTCTCACATTTATTCTTATTTTATCTATCTATCTATCTATCTAAAATTTATTACATTTGCTAGACGAAAGGATTAGGTAGTGAGATCATTGTTTGCTTCACTTTCCATCTGAACAAAAGAAAAAAAAAAATACAAATTCAGTTCAAACTTCTCCATAAAACTGCATGAAGGATCATAGCTCAAGCATTTTTCTCTCTATACATACATAGAGAAAACTGCCTTCAGTTAAATTAACTAAAATTTCAGAAGCACACAGATGTTCAAAGGTATAATTTTCAACTCATTTAATAAATTCTATTCTTTTTCTTGCTATAACTATGGGCTTGTATGAAAATAGAAACTCCAATGGATGAATAAGATTTATTTTTGTAATTTTAAAATTTTAACATGATTAAAGCAGAAATGAATGCAAATAACACTGGTACTTAGGTCATACATAAAGAAAAATGAGTCTGTTGATTATGTATGTTAGAACACAATCACATTTTCCTACTCATAAGACAGTACATTATTTAAATTAGGATTGCTTTATTGTAATATTTACCACTTAATACATGTTTGAAAAAAATTCTATTTTAATATTACAGATTGTTTCCTACATCGCTCTACATGTGATCTCTGAAATTCCCCTTCTCACCTTGTTTCAGTTTTACCTGATCTACACGGCCTACAGTCCAGCAGATTTCTTCCTGGGACCCAGCTAATTTCCATGCATCTTCTCAGGGCCCAAATTCACCAAGTTATACTGATGGTTTTAGAATAATTTCCTCTGAACTACAGTTTAAGTAAATTGAGTTTATGTTTATTAGTCTTCAGTTAAGAAAATTTGGGAATAGCGTATTCTTCCAGATCTAAAACATAATTAAACATATACCTCTGTAACTTGTTATTCGTTTTCATCAGCTGAATTTTTTTAACTACCACCTAGGTGTGAACATACCACCAAGGTACGATTGGAAACGCTGTTTCCTAGTTAAAACATCACATATTCTGCTGACTTTCAGAGAACAGTCCTTTACTAGGACTCGGGCTGCTGGTGGATAAGAGCATGAGCCTGCAATGTGTGCTTGAAATCCAGAAATCCAACCATGTCCTGGGCTGCATCCAAGGCACTGTGGGCAGCAGGGCGAGGGAGGGGATTCTGCCCCTCTGCTCTGCGAGACCCCGCCTGCAGTGCTGCACCCAGCTCTGCGCGCCCAGCACAGGCAGGAGCGAGTCCAGAGGAGCCACCAAGCTGATCAGAGCGATGGCGCACTCTCCTACAAGGAAAAGCTGGCAGAACTGAAGAAGCCTGGGAAACAGAAGGCTTTGGGGTGACCTAATTGTGTCCTGGCAGTACCTGAAGGGGCCTACAAGAAAGATGGAGAGAGACTTTTTACAAGAGAATGTAGTGACAGGACAAGGGGGAACAGCTTCAAACGGAAAGAGGGCAGGTTTAGATCAGATACTGGGGAAAAATCTTTACTGTGAGGGTGATGAGGCACTGGAACAGTTGCCCAGAGAAGGTGTGGATGCCCCATCCCTGAAAGTGTTCCAAGTTGGATGGAGCTCTTAGCAACCTGATCTAATGGAAGATGAAACTAGATGATCTTTATGGTCCCTTCCAACCCAAATCATTCTGTGATTCCATGATTTTCTTGCTTAATTCAAATTTTTTACATTTCTTTCTTCAGGTGAACTCCTTTTCAAGTGCTTCATATGGAGTCTGAAGAAGTATTTTTGAAGAAGAAAATAACCAAAACAACCCTGCTTGCTTAACTTTAGCAGCTGTCTTGAAAGAGTTACCTCTACTCCCTCTCCCCCATTTTAATTCATTTGCCTCTTTCTTGAGCTCTACTGACCTAGAAATCTGGGGGGTTAGCAGAAGAACATAGTGGGTAAAATACTCATTTATTCTGTGCAGACAAGGGTAAGTGTTGTGCACAGGCTGCAGAAGCTGAGTTAAATCAGAGTTCAAGTCTGAACAGAGAGAATATTCCGGTGTGAAAAACCTGAGATATAGAAGCTAAATTTCATTTCCCCCGGACTTGTCATTCTTTATCAAAGCTTACAAGTTAGAGTGTCCCTTGATACAAAGAGACATTCTGAGAAGTTCTTAATGTGAAACAGCTGCTTTTGAATCTTTTACACATTCCTCATTGTGAAAGTAGTATTTTGAATACCTAGCTACTAAATGTCAAGTCTTTCTGAAAAAATGGAAGGATAATTTTTCCCAAAAGTCATTTCAGTTCTCCCCATGGATAGATGGGTATGAAAGTTGCTCCTGGAAACTAGATTATCTGATTTGTCTAGAAACAGGTAAAAATGGCAAAAGAAGTAGCATCCAATTTGATAAGAAAAACCTGGGTTGAAAAGAAGTGTATTTCTCTTACAAATTCCAAGCCACAAAAACAATCTGTGGACACAGGAAACAAATAAGGTTTTAAAGTGTCTTTATCTATGAATCCCAGGACACTGCAGAAGACAAACTCATATGCTGAGAGCAATATAAGTTTCTCATCCATGTATTTTATCCTAATTTCTACTTCTAATTCAGAAGTACTATATATCGTCTGAAGTCTTCTCCGTGCAGGGCAAATTAGATAGTGTTCTCTCTACCAGTATGTGAAAATTGTTCCTCTAAACAAGTGGCACCATCTTCTGCTAATTTTCCTTAATCGAGTTTGCTTCCCTTCTGTTTTAATGAGCAATTCCTTCCTGAAAAAAAAGATGGCTCATAGTGTTTTACAGTTCAGAGTATTTTAACATATTTGGTCAAAAGTTAGAATTTTAATGTTGCTTTAGAAGGAAAGTTAAATGAGACTCAGATTGACTCTGCTTTTCTGATATCTCTGGCATCAGGAATTTATGGAGCTGGGAAGCATCAAAAATATCCAGTTAGTTTTGAATGGGTGTGTAGATCTGAGGTAATTAATCCATGAAAGTTTGTACAGGAGCTATTGCTAGATGGAGCAGAAATGCACTCAAAATACATGAGTTGATCATTCGAAGAGAAGGTCAGAGGTGATTGGCATGTCTTATCTAGTTAAATTTATAGATCTCTTCCATTTTTGCTGCTCTGTCTATAAATTATGTTCCTGTAACTTGACATTGCAAGGAAGCATGCAAAGGAATGGCAATTATATTTCCCTTCCATAAAGAAAATAAAATCGAAGTTTACCAAAACTAAACAGAATGTTGTAAAATGCAGGTTCAGATAACCTGCATAATCGGTATAACCTAATTCTTATGAATTGTATTTAGAAAGTTGGCAGGTATTTGCAATGTTAGCTATTCATACCAAGTGTTGCTTTAGCTATCATTTTTTCATAAGTATTACTGATTTTAATAAATCTAATCATGGAATTAGAGCTCTCAGACCTCATTTGCCATAAAGTTCTTCAGTGTATGAAAAGCAAGGGAATGGCTGAGCTCAAATTTCTCCAGGAGAGATTTCTATGTCTTTTCTAGAATTGTACTTGACATAAAAGTATGAAAAACATTTTGCTTTTAAATAGTATCATGTATATAATGTTCATTAAGACACTTTCCTCCCAGTAAACCTGCAATTACTTCTAAACAATACATGGGAAATAAAGAGAAGTGGAGTTTTCCAAAGGAATTTTGAAAACAGCTGTGATTATTGAATTAAATATAGGAAAGAAGTAGTTGAAAGAGGGTAGGTTTAGATTAGATGTTAGGAAGAAATTCTTTATTGTGAGAGTGATGTGGCACTGGAACAGGTTGCCCAGAGCAGCTGGGGATACCCCATCCCTGGAAGTGTTCAAGGCCAGGTTGGATGGGGCTCTGAGCAACTTGGTCTAGTGGGGGTGGCCCTGCCCATGGCAGGGAGGTTGGAATGAGATGGTCTTTAATGTCCCTTCCGATCCAAACCACTGGCTGATTCTGTGATATTCACTATTTTTTGATTTACATTCTGATGTATGCATTAGGCTGCTAATCACCATCTTTAAACAATATGCATCATAACTTAGTTCAAGATCTTTAAAAGCTTTTTGGTTTTCAGTTATCCATTTTTCCCAAGATACAGAAAGCATCCTCTACAAGAAACCAGGTAATTTCTCAGCATCTTGAAAAAGATGCATTTCTTTCCACATGACTTTTGAAATCTCTCAGACACATCACCTCTAGTATTATTATGCCTTCAGTTAATTCAAAATTTAAATATTTTGCTCCTGAAAAGTGTTACGACAGTGTGCAGAGAGGAAGAAATTGTATTGAGCTCTATTTTACTATGAAGCATGGGAGCAGTCCTCAAAAAATAGATCAAAAGCCTATATTACTAACCTAGATAAATATCATAGCTCCTATGTCTAACTACAGATTCAGGCATTCCACATGTCTTTACTCTTCCACATAAGAAACAAACATACTTCCACAACTTTTTCATGTAAAAGCTATTGACTGTTTATTCAAGTACTTTTTTGATAATTAAGAAATGAAGATTTCAATCCTACAGAAAGAAAATGAGGCTATCTTTAAGAACAGAACACATAATTCTTTACAGCTTTTGCCTTTAGCTTCTTTTGCCTCACTTCTACCTTCTTCAAATGTTGTGAGAATTATTACAATAAATATAATGAGTTACTCGCATGCTGTCATGAGGGGGCCTTATATACAGCATGCTAAAATGGATAGGGTTAAGATTAAACACTCCTTTACTTCCTAATGATATAATTAGAAAGCTTTTAAATTTAAATAAAACACCACTCAAAGTGCCTATCTCTGGCCTTGTGTGTGACCTAGAAGACACTTAACTGTGGAGATCATTAAGAGTACATTGAACAAAAATGCAAATAATAAGAAACGAACCAGTGTTGTAAATGTATATTCCTCTGCCACTTGTCTTCATTTAAAGAATTTCATGTTTCTCTAGCAGTCAGAAACTGTTGTTTCTATTATGATGATAGCTTCTAAATCCTCAACAAGTGACATCATCTGTTCTCTCAATCCATATGATAACACAGTGTGATAATTATGGCCTACAAGTAACAGTACTTTCATTGTGGCAGCAGAGATTGGGGCAGATCCAGGCAATTTAATCTCCTACATTTAAAAAGAAAAAAAAAATATATATATATTACAAAACCCTCAGAATATCAACAGCTGTGCTTTTGTTACCTATAAGGCTGAAAAAAAATTACATGGTAGAAGTTCCACTGCCAGGGCTTTCAATAATGCTCTTTTGAAGTCAAAGACAACCACTGCAAACATAGCGCATCTCGCTCCCTTATTCTTGCTGAGCTGTAATATAGCACTGCATAAAATCTCTGTGTCACAGTGGATCATACAGAACTATGATTTCCAGCTTTCAAGCTTTTTCTTTCTTGTGAGATAGCTATAAAACACAGTTGTTCTGAAAAAGAAGGTGGCTGTGGGAAGGACATCTTTCTATAATTGAGCAAAAATACAGGGAGCAAAATCTACTGGCAGACTATGTGTATCACACTGGGGATTTCCAAGTTAAAAGTCAGTGCCCCATTATTGGCCTGATTTTGTAGGTATTTCGGGAGTAACTGGTTGTACTGGGTTTTCTTGGGTTAGTGTTAATTTTCTTCATAGCAGTGCATGTGGTTCTGTGCTTTGTATTTGTAACTGAAGCAGTGCGGATAACAAACCAACGTTTTTGCTGAACAGCGCACAGCATCAAGGCTTTCTCTGTTTCGTACTCTACACATTCCACCCTCTCTCCCTGTGAGTGGTCTTGGGGCAGGCAAGAGCTTGGAGGGGGCACAGAATTATAGGTATTTTTAATGTAGGATAGTTGGACACAGCAGCATTCTGGATCCTTGCCAACAAATTCATTTTGACATGGGCTAAAGGGGAGAAGTCTGGACCAGGAATGAATGCCACACCTACAGAATGAAAACTGCTTCATTCATACCAGAGTCCAGAAAGGATTTAGCAGGAAAAGTGTTGAAAACAGAGTAATGATACACAATGATTTTGCAAAGGGACTAGTATCATTCACAGAGAGATAAATGAGGGAAGCTGATGTCTGGATTTAGCATGTGTGACACTGCTATTGGGGTCATGTACACAGCTGTGCTGTTGCCATTCTTAAAAAGAAAAAAAAAAATTATTAAAAGAGAATTTATCTTGTAATAAAACAACCAGACTTGGTAACTCACTCAAGTGCATAAGCGTTTTCACAACAAAGAGTCGCCATTTACTACAAGAGTTTTTTATCTAGCCAAATACATAGACAAGAACATAACATTAGCTAGGAAAAAAAAAGTCAGATAAATTCAAGGAACACTCAGAACAGTTACTTTTTAGCATACATCACAAAGAGGAACAAGCACAATTTTTATATCTTGGTGTCTTCAGGTCAAAACTGGATTTCTCTCTGGAAGATGTATTTCCATCAAACACATACTACTTGTTTAAGATAGGAGTAAGTGAAATTTTATATCCTGTGACCTAGTTGCATTTCCCATTGCAAAATCAAATAAGCACTAAAATTGTCTTGCTAGATATAGATTAAGAAAAGACTGTCACATCAGCTCTGAATAACGAAACTATTTTTGCTTTTTGTATTGCAAAGCTACTCACCAGCTTTCCAAAGACTATTTTAAGTGTCATCTCTGAAACTTGCAATAGAGTCTATTTGAGATAGTATCACAATTTTTTCTTTTCTATTTGTATGAACTGAAAAGACTTTTTAAAAGAAACAACTCCATAAATGTTGTCTTTTTACTGACCTGTAATGGTACGTTTATAATTCCTTCTTTTAATGGATTGACCATAACTACATCTTATGCAGCCTGAACTGATCTTGGCTTTCAGCTTATTAACAATTTAGTCAGATTTAGTCAAATGTCACTCTCTTTTCTCTACTATAATGAATCTGGTGCTGGTAAGACTCAGGAGCCCCAAAGATGAAATCTTATTAACTTCCTTGCTTTTGTCTCTTGTCCTAATATATGTGTGTCTTCTAAGTGATATCATAATTCACTGTAGCTGCAACTCATCAGTACTCAGAAATCTGAGTTTTGTAAGTTCTAGACAATGCAACACTGAAGTGAGAAAGTCTGGTGGAAAATTGCCTGCTAGGGCTAAGTGCATTCCTAATACTTAAGCAAAAACTTTCCCTTAATGACAAAATCTTGTAAATTAGCTATTTCAGAGTCATTATAGTCATGGGTGGAATTCAGCTTTGGATACACATAGATGTCCTACAGCACCATGTACCTGGAGTATCTGTCACTACAAAGGCCTTGTGTCTCCTGTAGGTCTTTGGCTAAATCTGCCAGTCAGGACACTAAATGCATGTACTTACATACCTGAATCACTCATAGTGCTTTCATTCATTATTTCTTTTAATGCATACTTCCTTAGCCTGGCTTGGGGTTGTGTTTTAGATTTTTGACCGAGGCAGTGTTGGTAGCACACCAGTGTTTTAGCTACTGCTGAGTAAAGGGTTTCTCACTCTGCCACCACTAGTCTGGAGATAGGCAAGAGGTTGGGAGGGAACACAGCTGGGGCAGCTGGCCCAAGCTGACCAAAGGGATAATCCATACCACACAACATAAGGCATGAAAAAAATGGGGCGGGGTGCCGGGGGAGGTGTGGGGTTTGCAAGAGGGAATTTTTTCAAAGTGGCCATTACTCAGAGACTGGCTGGGCTTTGGTCTGGTGGTGGGAGGCGATCCTTTAGATCATTTAGGTTTGGTTGGGTTTTATTCCTCCTTTACTTATTAAGCTTTCTTTATCTTGATCTATGACTTTTTCTCACATTTGCTTTTCCCCTGCTGCAGGGGCAAGTGAGCAAGCAGGTGGAGGGTGCTTAGGTGGCAGCCAAGGTAACACACCACATAAGGTCAGAAAAACTACTTATTGACATTGCAGAGTCTGGCAGTTTGAACCCTCTTGAGAAAATGGGTGCTTTCAGTGCCTTGGCAATTGCACCTCCAAAAGGTGAGGGCTCCACGGGTTGGGGTGTTCCTGCTAAGGGAAGGGGAATAAGCCTTTTAACCCACTCTAATGCCCCAACATTTAAATGTAAGGGGTTTACCAAGGTTCCTGTACTCTGGGTTAAACACATGGGAGAAACACCGACCAGACATTCTCAACAGGTCGAAACTACTTTACTGGCAAAATACAGAAATACAAGGAACTTTGGCAAAAGGTTTAGTATAACATCAAATCAACATAAAACACTTGTCACAGCATTAATTTGGCCCATTTGTTAGCATAGGGTTAAAATGCTTTAAAATTGTAGTAGCTTAGATAGGCTCTGAATAGGCATTGTTCTTGTTAAATCTTGTGACTCTGCACCTGTGTGTACCCATAGCACAGGTAGTACCATTACACTGTGTTATAGGTATACAATGATTATTTAGAAATCACGAGGATAAATTATGGGAAAGAGACTTGAAGGGGCTTGCAGTGTATGCCTGTATGATTACAATAAACCCAAAACTCTTGCTCGATCGCGCACAATAGTACAATGAGTAGTTAATAATTGACATATGATTCTATAGTAGTTATGTAAGATAGAGTATAAAATGTGTTCACTCCAAACTCATGTTGGAATCAGATTTGGGTTTGTACCCCGATTCCCAGAGCTCTGCAATAAAAGCACCTGCATATAATCATTCCGTGATTATGTGTTTCTACACTAACACATTCAATTTAGCAAACTTTAAACCTGTTCATTGTTAAGTTAGAAAACTTTAAACCCATTTGATGTGCTGTCACCCATAATTTTCTAAGGAAAGGGAATCAGTAGAAAGCCAGAAAAGATACGGAAAACCGCACATATAGCCACCAGTACCTGGGTTCCAGCAGCATCCACACAGAAAATCCAAGCACGGCACAGAGTCAAGGCATGTGCTTTCCTCATGCTCAACCTTAAAAACCCCTGGGCCTCCATGGGCCCTCCCCTTAGGTGGGAAGTCTGGTCATTCGGCCACTCAGGAGCTGGCTTAGGCGAGAGTGGGGCATTGCCTCTGGTGTGCCGGTGATTGGCAGCTCTGCCAGGCTGGGGTGCAGGCTCTAGGCTGGGGGGTGAGGTGGGTGCCAGGGCAGGGGCCGATCTGCTCCTCCCACACACGCATGCATCCCAAAATGTCTGGAGGCATCAATATTTCCAGTCTCTGACACCGACTTACCTCCATGGACAGGAAAAAGGCAAATACATCCCTATATTACCTAGAAGCAGCCAAAAAGCCAGGTAAACAAATGACTAGGGAAAATCAATAATCACTTTTATGTTTCTGTGAAAAACTCAATAAAAACTTAAATGTAATTCTGAATTGGCAATAATCTGTTAAACAGGTCAGAACAAAATAATTTTAGGTAAAATACTGGTATTTTGCACCAATGTTTAAAGAAGTGATCAGAGTGGAGGTTTATCTAAAGTTTGTCATTAACTCTATTGACTTCCAACTAGAATGAACCTGATTGTAATGGAAACCTGAGGACCTAACTCATACAAGGACATCAAAATATCAAACACCCAAAGCTTGATAAAATAAATCCCATCCAAAATCTTAGCTTATTTATCTTCATTACCTCACACAAAATTAGCAGAACCTGTTTGACTCTTGGGTGGCCAAAATCAACTGAGATAAATCTCACCATTCCTAAAGAAAGAACCACAGAAATATTCTTTCCTGTCAGAGTGATGTGGTACAAACCCCATAATGTTTCTATCAATATAAAATGGTGAAAAAAATGTACGGTACGTATGGTATATACACTACATATAGACATACACACTGCGTGGTACAGAGAAAGGCCAAAGAACACCAGCCCAGCAAGGCTTTTTGACATTTTGAGCTGAGTGTCAAAATATTCCTGTCCATCTCTTTAATCACCTTTTTTTTTTTTGCCTGGAGGGTCTCTATCTTACCTATAGTTGAAAGCTGGGCATATATTAAATCAATGAATGCAGAAATGTAATGCCTTAGCAATTCTGATTTTATACTCTGTCTTGTTAAAATTCATCGTTCAATACTATGCTTCATTATAAAGAAAGAAAAAAGAGATTGTATGCCAAAAATCAGTTTCATATTAGCAAAACACCCAGAAGATCCTAATATGACCTCATTATCATAGTTTCTTAAAGCTCAGATGACAGAAGGCTATGAGATCAGTCACAAAACCCAAACAGGGAAAGCAGTCTGGGTTAGTCTAATTTGAATTTACTCTCTGATGAGGAGGGTATCTTAAAAAAAAAAACAACCTTGTAATATCTACTAATTTTTTTAGTTTTGCTTTAAATTTAAAACTATCCTTGAATATTGTATTATCAGGTATTTTAAGAAACTGTTCATAATCCCAAAGGTTTTAATGAATAAACTTTGAAGATCTAATCCTGACAATAACCATAGTCCCTTTAATCATTCTGTTAATGTCATTCCCATTTTAACTAACAGCAATTTATGAGTAACAACCACTAGGCATGTTCATATCTGAATTGCTTAATGAAAAAATACAACTTAACTATAAGAATTTGCATAATTGCACGTGTCAGTAAAACGGGAATTAAGATAGCAAATTTTATTTTTCACAAAAAAGTTGGTAAATAATTCAGTGTAATGTGCAAGTATTCTTTACGCAGACACTTTAGTTGTCACTGCCCTTAAACAGAGTAGTAGGTCAAACTCTCAGCAGTCCCACAGATGACTCCAAACTCCTACCCTTCTGCAGAATTAATCTGTGGGTCTTATAACTTATCCATACAAGTAGAATTACAACAGTTATAATGACAGTTATTAACCATCATTTGATATCTTTGTAGGTGTATGGATGAGTGTTGCCTTCAAATGTCAGTGAACAATTCACATTTTTCTGCAAATAGCACCCTGTAACCACCTTATACCCCTCCTCCCATGTGTCCAATCCCACCTCTTTATGGTGCAGGGGTCCAAGCTTTGGCATGGCCCAACTCAGTTTATACTTCTAAAGAAATTGTTAAGCTGTGAAAAAGACTAATGAGAAAGTTTTTACAGTGGCATCACACAAGGGAAGAAAGGTAAAGATAGAAAGAGAGCATTGGAGTAGAGATCACTAGTTTTTCAAGGACTAAAGAAGAAAAACACCACCATGGAAAGGTAGAAAATTATAAAGGAAAAGAAACCTGGAGAACTGAATAACAAATGGCAACCCAGTAACTTGAATATCTGTTTCAGAGAGCAGTGGAGGATGACCATTTTAATTCCTGACCAAACCTTAACTAACTAGGAAAGACCTTTAAGATCATTTTTTTGGGACAAGGAGCATAATACTGCTTATACTAGGCACTCCTTCCATCCTGGCTATCTTTTGTGTGAACTAGCTAATAGAGACTTGCTTTAGACTTTCAAAATGCATGTGTTCTGCTTGCAGAGTATTCTTATACATGGCTAAAAAAAGCACCTGAAGAAAATGATCTTGATAAGAAGGGCTAACCAAGTACCCTTTTTAGGGTATTTAGTGATAAAAAGTTATGTGAGTCCTTCAATCAACTTTTAGATGCCTGTAATATAGACATCTTCACTAGCCAAACCCGAGATAATTGTCTCCTTTTGAGTCAAGGAAGAAAAAAAAGCAATTTCAGGGTACAATTCAACTGATCTATTTTAAACATCAATCTTAGGTGAAATCAGTACTGCCATAGAAGTACCTCCTTTTCTCACTATTGACAGAAAAGGGGGCCCTGGAGGATTAGCATGGATGTAGATGTATCCTTTGAAGACATGTTTTGGGTTAGATGACCTCCACTCAGTATATGTGAATCTGCATGGTTTGTTAAAATCAGCACACGATTAGTTCAGCTCTCTGTAAGGACAGAGAGATTTTCAGTGTGAAGCTTAGACAGCTAATCTTTATTTTAATAGATGTTTCCTTATCTTAAACCTTCCTTAAACAACTGAGTTTAGTAATAGGCTCAGTAGTTAGAGAAACATCTTTTTACCCATTAGTACCTCAGAAAATTACATATTTACCCTCAATCCATATCAAGAAGGCATGCTGAACTTTTTAGTTCAAGTGCTCTCCTTCATTTTATCTTATCACCCTTTCATTTGATGACAGCACTGAATTTTTCAGGCTTTGCTTCCTCACTTGCTAACCCCTTACTGCTACAGGAGTACTAACATAATGATCTCAACGTTAACCAGATAAGGGGATGACTCATGGAACAGGTTTTCTGATCAAGCAGCTATACACTGAAGGCAATCATAATCTGGCTAAATACGTAATGTATCACAGAGACCTTGAATAAATATGCACTGCAGCACTATAAATCTTACCCACATGTTTAGACATACTCAAGAGTTTCCTAGATCACTTAACTCTGACTCTGGTAAACAACATATGGTAACTGTGATAGAGTATATTTTCTGTAATTGAATCCTTTTATGGTATTTCCTATGGGATGAGACACTTCAGGTCAAGTTTGGAGGTGACACACACACACAATGTTGTAAATTACACACTCAGATCAATGTAAAAAAAAGGTCTAAGAAATAAAAGATCTCAGAATTTGGCCCAATGGTTATTGTCCTCTAACCATTTTAAGCATGTGTTGTAAAACAGTGAATGTTACCATACCATGCAGGATATGGGCTGCTTTGATGTCATTACCCTGAGAAAGCTCTGAGAATGTTTTTGCAGTGCAGCTGTTGTTTCTAGGTGATGACCTCACTTGATGGCTCAATGGACAGGCTAGAGGGAAAAGAACAGTGTTACAGACCATGCATGGTTTTCCCCTGCATCTACCTTTTGTTCTGCTGCACAGTGAGAAAGGCTTAGTGTTTGAGGTCCTAACTTTGTGCACTTAAATACTTCATTTGCCAAAATATTTTATGAAAATGGAGTCTGAAATATAAATGGAGTTAAGACTGTTTAGGCTGAAGGCAGTATAACTTGGTCCTGGCCTAATCCTGAGTGATATCCTATGGGGTATGACTTGAGAAGCCTCTGGTCATAAAAAATAACACAGCAAGTTATAGGTCACACCACAAGGTTTCACAGGTGATAAAGGTGGAGTTTCATAAGAGACCACGGAACTGCAAACTGCACAGATACCTGGAGGAGGGCATCAGGGACCTTTTGTGCAGTACAGTCTGGCAAGGTCAACAGCAGCTAGGTAACCATGTGAACAATGTGAGAAAAACAAGGTAACTGCTTGACCAAGACTTTCTGTGGGCACCTGTGAGGCAGCTTGATCACCACAGCCTAGTAAGGACAGTAACCCAAATCTGTCATTCACACATGTAAAAGCTTCTGAGATTTTCTCTGCAGAAAGAGGATGCTTTCACAACAATAAAACACTCAGATGAACAGATTAGGCATCCTGTGAATACATTATTCAGTGGTATCACTGTGCCAGGTCCATTCCAGGCCCAAAGGCATCCTCATCTACTCATCACTTTCTGATAGATTTCTTGAAAGAATGCTAATGACAGTGCTTTGTTAACACTAGTCTTAATACTAACACCTTACTGCTCTTCTACAGTGAATGTCCTTTTCCTGCCTAACCACTCTGTGACCCTGTTTTTCTTGCTATCCCACAATCACAGAATCACTGAGGTTATCAGGAACCTCAGGAAATCCTCTAGGCAAACCCCCCTGATCAGAGCAGGCCACCTAGAGCAGGCTCTTTGGGGCCTCGCTGTTCTCTTTTCCACTCATTATCTCCTCATTTCCTCATATCTCCTCATAGGATGCTATGGACAATGATTTCAAAATCCTTGCTAAGGTCAAAACAATCTACAGAGACTGCTCTTCCCTTGTCCTCCAAGCCACTGATTTCATCATAGAAGGCTATCATGTTTGTCAGGCAGGATTTCCCATTCAGAAATCCATGCTGATAACTTCCAGTCACTTCCAGTCCTGTAAGTGGTTTGCAGGGTTATACACTCCTTCACTTTCTCAGTGATCACAGTCAGCTTGCCTGTAGTTCATCTGTTCCTCCTTCTTCCTTTCTTCCAGTCCTCAGGGAGCTTCTTCGGTCACCATGGCCTTCCCAAGATAAGAGAATGGTCTTGCAATGCTATTGGCCTTCTCCCTTTGCACTTATGGATGAATTCCATCAGATCCCGTGGACTTCCATCTGTAAAATTTGTTTAAATGTTTCCTTTCTTGATCCTTCTCTATTGAAAGTAGTGCTTCATTTCTCCAGAATGTTTCTTCTTTTTACTTTTTTTCTTCATGCACTCTGTAAACAGATTCTTTTATAACAAAATTTGTACTGTAAATAAAAGCAAGGATGGACCTTCCTCATTTCTTTACTGGAATTTATTGTTTCTCCTCCGAAATAATAAATTCCACCTGCATTCAGCCATCAGAAAATCCTAGACAGAAATGGTAGAGAGTTCTGAACTGACATGAAGGAACAACATGATTATAAAACCTACCTCCTCTTTCATCTCTTTTGCAGTTTTGGCTTTGCTGTTCTATGCTTCTGTTGATTTAAATGTTTTTAAATAACTGCTTGATAATTTGGTCAAGGTCCACAGCCTTTGATGTAGTTCTTTTCTTGTAATTTCAATTTAGGGTACTGACACTTAGAAAAGATCCATTTTTTTCAGTCTGCAATGTATACATTATATAAGTATTTAATAGCATAGGCAGTATTCATTTGCTAAATGAGGTGTATCTTTTTTGTTGTTTTGTTTGTTGTTAGTTTGTTTTTCTGTAAAATAGCTAAGCTACAAACACTAAATGAAATTTAGACTGAAAGGGAAGTATCAGTGTTTTATCTCCTTGAGCTTAGGTCATTCTGATCTTCTTGAATTCATTTGGCTAAATGATCTAACCAGTTTTATAAGAATGTCCTACTGATGCTGCAATATAGTTTACTGCTTCACAATAAAATGAAATAAAAAATTAATGCTTTTTGATTCATTATCTCTTGAGAACAATTTTCATGAAGCTATGATGAAAATTCTTCCTTTTCTATTCTGTCTGAAGAAAATTTGGAGCTGGAACAGATAAAAGCTTTTGTTCTCTATGGCATTTGACTACTTTGCAATGTTTTCTTTGAGAAAAAATAAGTTCAGAAACAAAAGTTCTTCTTTTAAACACCTTGAAATGTTGTGAACTGTTTCAAGATACTAAAAACCAGTGACTGTAGAGCTAAAATTCAATATAACACATTGCATAAGATAGTAAGTTTTCCTTTGAAGCAAAATTCATCACTAATTCTGGAATAACTGCATTGAGAGTAGTGAAATGAAGTGGGAGAGTATAAAGGAAGAAAACAGCTAGATCAGCTAAAATGTTTCACTTTACTGATGTTTTAAAATTTTACTAGCTCTTCCAACAAATCTCGACTTACTGTTAAACATCTGCATTATATTTTGATATCCTAACGTGATTTACTTACAAAAGAGGTATAACCTCCTGCTGGAGTCCTGCTTGTAACTGCTAATGAGAAAGAGGCAATAAACTATCCTTTATAAATCAATATGTGAGAAATTAAATATGAGTGCTTGGACTTGGTTGGCCCCATAGCTAATGGAACTATGAAAGACATGATTAATTAGAAAGGTGTTTTAGAAAGGTTAATTAGTTTACTTTTTAAATTATCTGCTGAGATCATGTGGTGGTTAAGAAAAAATTCCTGCATCACAAATTAGCCAATGATTTTTCTGAAGATTCAGAATAAACATATTTTGGGCAGCAGGTAAATCTGTTTATTATCTGACAGTATTTTTCATTGGTGACATTTATTACATCTCTTGTCTTTAGTTATCACTGTAGAGTTAATCTAAGCAATAAGAATTTCAGGATAGGATTATCATTTTTAATCCTCTTTGAAGTCATTAAACCTAGTTTTGTTTTGTTTTGCTTTTTTAAAATTTAGTTTATTAGGGAAATCATAGACTGGGAGGCATAGGCAAGATGGCCTATGTCATCTTACAAATGAATACATAATTTGAGAGCAAAAGCAGAGGAAACAAATGAAAAAAAGATGTAAAGAATTAAAATACTATAAAAATATTGATTAGCTTGAGAGGGAGTTTTCTTAGCTCAAATAAAGATAATTTTCAGGATTTTTTTTAAAAAGTAATAAGGTAGATGTGAGGGGCAGTGCACCCTAAACATAAAGAGAAGTGTGGGAGACAGCTTGAGTGCATGTGTATGTTCAAAAGTATCTATGAAGGACATGTCATCATTGTCAAAATCTGACACTACTAAAGACAAAATTATATTCGATGATACACTAGCACTGCTTTCAAGGGCTGGTGAAAACCCTTGGAAGCAAAGATAAGAAGTTCATGTTTGTGAGACAAAAAATCTAGGGAGTTTATGCAAGGAGAGGGGCCTCCTGGACCAAGGAAATGAATGAGCAGTGTCCTCAGCAGGTGTGTGACAGACAAATTAAAACTGTAGAAGTCAAGGAAAGCCTATATAGTAGATGATTTGCAATGCTGATAAGAATCTACACTGCAACTACTTGGACAGAAGGATAGAAACAATAAGATTTATTCAAACCTTGGGTGAAGAATTCTATTGAGTACTCGTAGTCAAAGCTAACATTTCTATTATAAATGTAAGCAATAGTAAGTTAGTGCTGTTGTCTGCAGAAGAAAAGTAATTAACAAAATGATCTGAAGAATGAGGAATACTCAGATGTCTGTGCCATATGTCAGTTACTGAATGAGGGTTATGAACATCCACAAGATTTTAGGAAAACATCAGAATACTAAAAAGTGACCTTTAAATATGCAGATGCAGATAAGTATGTGGATACAAATCTCATTTTCATGGAACAATGGCATAAATCTTGCATTTTCTTCATTGCAATTCACTAAAGGAATAAACAAAAATGATCCACAGAAACATACATAAAACAATGCACAGTATTTATTATTTATAGCTTCTGAGAAATGTATTGATCACTAACTAAATAGATAAGAAGCAAATAAATCTGCAGAGCAGAATGACAGAAGCAGAGGGTCATCATAAAATGAACTCTGCAGCAGTTTCCTATTTTTTAGAACTGATTCAAATATTTGAAGAGATTTGATTTGTACCAAAATTGAAAGTGTATTGGATCATTGTAGGCCCAGCTGTTCCTGAGGAAGGTCTTCTCTTCCCACGCAAAGATTTTCTTTGTTACATTGAAAGAAGATCTTAACCCAATTCTTCTATACCTTCTTTAGAACACTTGTTGGAAACAGATTTGTTTGTTTGTTTGTTTTTCTTGTCTCTACCATCAACACAATTTAACAACGCCATTTCCTTAATCTGAGGTTATTTTAAAATTTTTTATATTTTCAGTTATCTCTTTGATTTCTCACTATCTTTCAGTTTCCAATATTCACTTCAGGGTGTGTTGTATCCATTCGCCACTGTCTCTACACTTTCAATTTTCCTCTAATCTTCTTGCAGTCTAGGACCAAAGCTCTCAAATTCAATCTCCATAGCAATATTTGTTATTTGAATTGCATTCCACCATTTACTAATACTCATAAAGGGTTGTGGGTTTTTTTCTTTCTTTTTATCATTTTTTTTTCCAACTTAGAGCCTAAAATTAGCTGATAAATCCAGTGTGAGGATCATCTTTCAGTGACGGGATACTGAACAAATGCAGTTGTCTCAGTGGAAACTCAGAAATCAAGATTCAAAGATATATAAAAATTAAGATTTAGGTTTTGGAGCATATCTGTCATGCTTGTCACTTCTCTCAATACATTAATGAAAAAAGTGGAAAAACTGTAAAATAGAGGTGAGCAGAAGCAGCAGCAGTTCAAGCAATATTTGAGATATTGATTTCATAAACATAACTGGAATCTGGATTTTTTGATTATGTAATTAATTCTACACAAGTGTTGTGGTTTAACCGCAGCCAGCCACCAGGGCCCACCCACATAGCTGTTCACTCACTCCCCACCAGCAGGATCAGGGAGAGAATCTGAAGCGAAAAAAGTTGTGGTTTTAGATAAAGACAGTCTAATAGGGAAAGCAGAAGCCATGCATGCAAATAAAGCAAACCAAGGATTTAATTCACTGCTTCCCATGGGCAGACAGGTTTTTCAGCCATCCCCAGGAGAGCAGGGCCCATCACATGTAGCAGTGACTTGGGAAAACAAACATCATCATTCCAAATGTCCCCCCCTTCNCGCACCTTCCGGCTTCTTCCTCCCACTCTCTAGACTGAGCATGATGCCATATGATCTGGAATATCACTTTGGTCAGTTGGGGTCACCTGTCCAGGCTGTGTCTCCTCCTAATCTGCCATGCTCCCCCAACTCCCTTGTCAGCATGGCAGTACAAAAAGCAGAAAAGGCCTTGGCTCTGCGTAAACCCTGCTCAGCAATAACAAAAACATCTCTGTCATCAATCCTGTGTTCAGCACAAATCCAAAACACAGCCTCATACCAGTCACTGTGAGGAAAACTGACTCTACTGCAGCCAAAACCAGCACAAGGCAAATATCTACCTATTTATGAAAACATGGCTGTGAGAAAAGAATCCAGGCTGACAAAGGAGTTGGAAGCCCAAAACCAGACACTTGTAGGGTGATACCAAAAAATGGAAATAGAGATGGTATCAGAGAGATGAGTTTTAACAGCAAAAAAATACGTGCTAAAAGCAATCTGAAACCTGCTGAGTGACTTTTCAGTGAAGGTAGTGTTCAAACAGTTTTGTCTGCACAAAATTGGCTAATAAAACATGTCTCTAAAAAATTGAGGGAAACTCAAGAGGACTGAGGGGACTATTAAAGTTCACAATTTCCTAAAAATCTTGCTGCTGAGTGATTCTACATCATTGTCATTCTTGAAATTCAAGCTACAATGTTGTAGCTTGAGCTAAACATTTTGTCTGTCAAAATCTAGGAATCTGTGAGTCTTATTTTGTAGTGGTTTTCTGCAATCTAGAGGATTTGAAAATGTTCAATTAAAAAAGAAAGAAGCTTTGTAAATAAAAAAGAGAAGTGAAAATTTTCGTCTCACATATTCCCCGAGTGTAAATTATTGGGAAAAATCCATATGCGACAACAAATTGTTTTTAGGCCATTAGATTTTTTTCTTTTATTTTCTTGATTTATGATTTTACCAAAAATGTTCCCAAATTACAAAATAATTCCCTTAGGGTATCTTTCTTAGTCCTTTGCTGAAAAATTATATATTGTACACAACAGGATAGCTTTTTAGTTAAATATGTATTTTTTTTCATCAGATTTTCTTTATTGCTAGATTGTGTGTTTGGGGTTTTTATTTGTTTGTTTTGATAGGAATTAGCTTTTAACTGCAGTCCTGTGCTATATGAAAAGCCTGTTCCCTATCCTCTTCCCCCAACTCATAATGAGATGGCAGGTGAACATTCCTTGAGCTTCAAAAAGGAAATATTATTTGTCTAAGGAACTAGTTTCTACTGTTCATACATTGACATTGGGTACTGCCTGAAGGACACAATTCAGGCTAAATCTCCATTCAAATAATTTTTTCAATATGGGAATAATGTAACAGTGACCTTTTCCATTTTGAAAGGTTAATGAATGAATTCCAGTGTCTCGTCAATGGTTGACTGTAAGGGAAACTCATGGCAAACATGAGTTATGGTAGACACATACGGCAAACTGTTGTTTTTGTTTCTCTGGATGACATGTGTTAAGTTTGGTCTACTATCAGTGAGACAGGCAAAGGAAAATGCTACCTGAAAAATCAGGCGATTGCTCCATTATACTTCATTATAAGCTTTAAAATGTGCTTTGTGCTGACTTCTAACTGCATTCCTCATTGATGGGTTTACTGTGGTCTTACCGGTAGATCATGTAATGTCTGGTGTAATGCCAAATGATAACTAAAAGGACTCATAACTCTTATTACCTTTCATATATGAATGTTCCCTGTTTAAGGGCTACAAGAACACAGAGCAATGGTCTCTAAAAAAAATGTTCTTTTTCATTTTCTTACATCCAATTCCCTTGTTCTGATTATTGAGAGAAGATTAATTGACTCTATACAGGAAAGCTATATCTGTGAGATGAAGATTTGACTTCCATTTATGACAACTCAGAAATGTCTTTATGGATTTCTTAATTAATATGAATAGAGTAATTCCAATCTGAATATTAGATGCTGCTTATGAAGAAATAGATGACTTTAACTGATTTTCAAGCTAAATAAACTGAAATTAATGTAATAATGTAATACAGCCATTTAGTATAAGCTACTTTGGGAATACTGCAATGCAAGTATTAATAAATGTAGTGCTTAGGCATCACATTATGCAGTTGATAAAACTGAGCAGGTACAGGACGACTTTCAATATGTGGGCCCATAGGATCTTATATTTTTGTTCAACAAGTAGTTTTCAGTTTAGCCTTTCCAGAGAAAAGAAATTTCCTTACCCGTTCATAATAAAATCTGGAAAATATGGAAAAAACAATAAATTGAAATTTGCCCTTTTTAAAGGGATTATGGCAAGAAGATTCAATGCCAAAATATTCAATGTACAGTGCGAGAAGAATGATAACTCACAAAGCAGAAATTACCTCAAGGATATTATTTATGATGTATCTATTTTGTCAGGTAATTGAACTCATGACCCAAGTATTGGAAAGTGCTGGGCTTGCCTATTGAGTCACAGAAAAATCTTGTTTACTGTCAGTAGTAGTCCTTTTAAACTTAGCTGGGAAAGCTTTCAGACAAAGGGCCTTCACCTTGAAAGGGTGAAAGATTAAACTGAGGATACTATTAAATGGAACAATCAATGACAACCAGTTAAATAAAAAAGAAACTCTCAAATGAAGATAAATAATGGGCTGAATTTGTCCCTTGTGTATGTCTGTTTTCTTCATTAGAGACATACGAGGAGTAGGTTTGTCTCTGTGTGCAGCAGAACACAGAAGACAAGCAAATAAAAAAATGTACTGTATAATACAAAATGAAAAGCAGTCACCTGGGGAAGTACTGAGGTTAAAACTTGCTTTATAATTGCAGATTTCTAAAAAAGAATTATCACTGTTTTAATCTCAAAAAACATGAAGCAAGGGTTGTACAGCAAGGGTTATATGTTGTATCATAAGTTCGTGGAGTTTCAAGTCAAGGAAAATGAGAAGCAAATCCTAATTTAGTTTTAAAAAGCACAGGGAATCTGAAAAATAAAGACCATTCTAATAGTGAGCACAGTCAACAGAGTTCAAGGTCATTAGAAGACAAAACCCCAACACTTTTGTATATATATTTAAGAATACAAAATAAGCATATTCAAAAATAAAGGAAAAAGCAACAACTAGCAGGGCAAACTGCTGACAGTAGGCAGAAAGATTGAATACGAGAAACAGCATATAATACACTTGTATCTCAAAATATGTTATATAATAAAATAGAATAAAGATTCAACTTTTTTTTTATCTTCAAGCAATATTATGCTTCACAAATCCTTTAGTAGTCTCAGAGTCAAAAACTGAATAAATGTGATCTAGTCAGTACATCATAGTGTGATTGTCAGAAAGCTTTTGATAAGGTTGCTTGCCACGTTCTGAGAGACATAAAACTGTTGTGGGATAAGAGATATATCCTTTTATGCATTAATGACTCACTAAAATAGAGGAAAAATACAAATAAGTGGCAGTTTTTCAGTCGAGGATAACACTGTGGAAATCCTTATCCTCAAGGACATGGATGTGATACATAAACCTTTCAATATATTCATAAAATATCAAGGAAAAGGTGGTGATTAGTGAAGTAGTAAAATTTGCAAATGATGAATAGTTACTGAAGATGGTTAACTGAAAATAAACTGTGAAGAACTCAAAAAGAATTTCATGGCACTATCTGATCAAACAAATCTGGAAGGAAAGAAAATCCCTGTCAGGTAACAGGAGAGAAACAACCCACCCTAATAGTTACTGTCAGTCAGAAAATAAAAGCTGAGGTGAGTAATTCTTAAAGGATGGCTTTTGAGTGTTATTTAGCAGCCACAGTGGCAAACAAAAAGCTGGGAATTGTTAGGAACAGAATACGAAGCAAACCAGAAAATGTGATTAGGTTACCGTGTAAATGGATGGTGTGTTCATACACTGGCTGCATTTCAGCGTAGAATTCTGGTTGTCCAGTCTCAAAAGAGATATAGTGGAATTAGAAAAGAGAGGGAAGGGGATGAAGGGCTGAAGAAAAGATTACCAACTCTTCAGCTTGGAACAGAAGAGTGGGTGGCAGTCTGTAGACACTGAGTTCACTATTTTTCACAACTTACAAACTGAAAAGTATCCACTGAAATTTTCATGAGGTGGTCGACAGTAAATGAAAGAATATTTTTTTTCACACAGTTAATTTGAGATATGAAGTTCCAGACCAAATATGTCAAAAGGCTCTTATGCAAAACTAATAAAAGAAATGTCCATCTGTGGCTCGTCTGGATTAAAGATTCACAGAGTCCCTAAAGCATTGATAGCCAAGACTTGGGAGAGCATTGCATAGAGGGGTCAACATACACATCTGCTGTGTCTTAGACTTCGGGGCTCTTGTGCCTTCAGTCTAACTCTAGGCCTCTGAGTTGGCTTAAGTGCCTCTAGATGTTCCTGTACAAGAAAGAAAAAGAAAAGTTTTGTACTGAATTCTGCAAGCCTGAAATTATTTAGGTCATACTTCCATAACATAAAATAATTGGTGAATAAAACACCTTCATAGATTTTATGTTATGCCTACCTTCTCTCCCAGTACTTTGCTACTCATTTCTGCCCCCATAGTGAGGCAGATATCAGCTGAGCCCTACACAGACATTTTTAGTTTGGGGTTAGAAATGAAATCAAGTTAGTGATTGATCCTAAGAGAGCCTTACACTTCTTTTTTTTTTTTTTTTTCTTCTTTTTCCTTGAAAGTTGCAGCAATTCCACAGCCTTGTTCACAATTCATCCCATGAAAGACTAGTGTCAGAGCAGGTGAGAGGAAAGGAAGTTAGTTACAGCACAGTGCTGGAAAGAGACAGATTGGAAATATCTTTGTTCAGTACTGCTATCCACTTCTTTACAGTATAAAACCATAGCCTCCAACACCTCAGTTGGATGAGATGAATCATTAATTCAAAGCTTTTCCAGAGTATTCACCATATTCAGATGTAGGATTCATTCAAGCTAGACTTCAAAAATGTCTGGTCTGACCCCCTGTGGGTGTTCTCTCATACGTGTTTAACCGACAAAATTGAAGTTAAATGGGTCTGTAATTATATTCTTGGAGTTGGCTGTTCCTGTGATTTAATGGTTTTGATCTACAGACAACACATGGAAGCGATAGAATGCAGCACAGAACAGTATTATTCCTATGGAAAAGACCAGCCTGTATCTCATTTTTGTAAGAGCTGTCAGATGTACCATTGCTGCTATTGTTCTTTTGGTGAATGGAGACAGTCTGAGGTGCTGAATGGCAACCATAGCTTGGTACAAATCTCTGGACTTCATTTTTAATTTAAAAGTTTTCATTTTGGTTTTTGTTTCTGATTGCTAGATTGTTAGGGAGAAAATTCCTTCTCCAGACACACTTTGGGCTTTATGTGTAAATTTTTTGCAAGATTGTTTTCTTATTTATGTCTGCATTCTGTGAACACTGGGGATTTTCAAGAACAGAGTTCTATTTATCTGCAAATTAACTTTATAAGAATTCCGATACCCAAATACTCAAGCATAAGCCTTAAGAAAATCTGCCACTGTATGAATTTGCCATCAAAGAGAATAGACCAATTATGAACAGTTATCTACTAGACATAGTCAGTTCATTGTTGGTTGTTATCAGAATTTCTGGGACTTTCTTTTAGAAAACAAATAGCTTTATTCTGTTCCTGTTCAACATGATTCTTCCACTGCACTGTGTCACCTTAAATTTGGTTCCACTGCAGACTGATGTGATAATATCAGGCGTAAGCCAATGGCAAGTGATGAGCAAGAGAGGTGAATGCTCTCTCATGTTAGGAACTACTTCTATTATTCAGAACTGGAAAACTTCAGCTGATCATAATTGTCTGCTTGTTCAGACATCTCTATGAATTTAATATAAACATACCAATATATAACTGAATTTTAATTCAAAGTTAAAATTCACACTTAGGTATTCATGGGAGCTGTATTTTTCAAAAGCTGGTAATTATTCATGACTGATTCACATAAGATAGTTTGAATTTTAGAGTTTGAACTCTTCTGACTAATGTTTATGCCACTTTCTGCACTGCTATAAATTGATGAAGTAGTTTCCCACCTGTTTTCAACACATACATGTTCTATAATGGATCTGATAGATTTCATTTTCCCCACAGTAAGATTTTACATTGGCGACTAAGGGTGTTTATAGGAGTACCAACATCATCCTTAAATTTGAAAAATAAATTATATACATTCAGAAATCAACCAATGAATGATTTTAAAAGAGAACAGATTTTACAGCTTGTTGATGTAATCAGATATTCAGGCAAGCCTCCAGGAGCTGGGAGCCTTCTTTATTTTATGCAGAAATTAGGCTTCCAAGACCCAATGAACTGTTTAAATGTGCCACTGCTAAAGGATACTTGACTATAGAGGTACTTCAAATATAAGAATGCTTTCATTTTTTACTGTAAAGATTTCTAAGCACCTCACAAAGGTTTCTAGATTTCAGAAAAGAAGAGAAAGTTAATGTCTCATAAACTGCAAGGGAAAGCAGACAATTGATAGCTCCAATGTATATTGAACCACAAGACCAGATAGGTTTTCTTAATCTGAAAGAAACAATTAAACTATATTTTAATACTGTCATACATATTGTTTCATTGTAATTAAAAGACATCTTTTAAGATTATTGGAATATGAGCTAGAGCTGCAGTAGTTTTATATGTTTGGCAGCAGTGCAAAATGTTTCATCTGTAGTACTGTGTTTACAAAGGTCACTACAAATGCTAACCTTCATGACCTTTAAAAACTCAGACCTTTGCCAAACAGTAAGAAATGTTCAGTGACCAATTTATTCTTCAAGAATTTCAATAAACTGAGTGTGCTCCTGTGAGGGTATCTTATCTACCAGTAGCACAAATATGAAAGGTAGTTGATCTGTAAGATTAGGACTTCTAGGGTAAAGAAGCATGTTGGTGCATCCTGATGACAATGTTGGTTTACACTTGAAATTATGAGATCACAGAAATCATGTAAACTTGGACTGCTGGGTCTCCTTTCCTTAGGATTTCAGTGACAGGGACAACCATGTAAAAGATAATCAGATCATAAATAGTTACTAAAACCTGACTTTTCCCTATGTCTTGGCTCTAGGTCCTTCTTCAGATGAATAAAATGGCTTATATACCCCTGATTGCAAACAAATAGAAACAAGTCTGAAAAAGAAGCCAAACCATCTTTTTCTCCACTTCAGTTTTACTGATTTTCATATTCCTGTTTTGGGGAGATTTGGGGGTTTTAGGTTTGGGTTTGATTTTTTCGTCTTTCATGTTTTAGGTTGACTAAAGATAGACCTACTGAAATGCAATAGAATTGTTTGTGCTTACAAAAGGATAAAGCTTCATTCATAAAACCCATATCTTAATGTAGTGAGGTAAGTACCCAGAAAATGAAGGTTGGAACTTTAACCTGTAGGAAGATGAATAGTATGGAAGACTATATGCCTTTAGAGATAAAAACCTTATCAAAAACCAAAGTCATTGTGAAGAGTCTTTCACTAATTGAAAGACTTAATTTGAAAATGCAGTAAGGGATTTTGTGATCCGTGATCTGCGGTAAGTGCTATATAATTTTAATATTACTGATCACAGACAGATTGCAGTTCTAGTCAGAAAATATCTGTATGATCACATTGTGGAACAGATCTTCAATTTGCAGAAATTGAAGACTTCATTTTTATTAGCTATGACTCTAGCCCAAAGGATAAGCTTTGACAGAAGAGCAAGTGGTCAGCAGCAAAGAATGAACATACAAATGTAGGCTTCAAGGGATTAGTACAAGAAAATTACAGGTATTCACCTGAAGGCTTCAGAACTATCCTGTGTAAGTTGCTGAAAGGCTGTGAATCATATTGCATTAAAAAAACCCCCTCAGTACACCTTTGATCATTTACATTGTACATTCAATACACATGAATAATTTAAATGATGACCCTGTAAAATCTAGGCACAACATTCTGCAATAATTTTTTATTACACTGTCTTTCAGTAGTGCAAGAACACCCTTTTACCTCTACACACATTTTAGGCAGATAAAAACCCCAATAATTTTAGGATAGCCTTGTCTCCATGCCTCATCATGACTTTCAGCACCAACCTTGCTACAGTTCTAGTGCTCCTCTACACCTGTAAACAAGCCAGACGTATTTAGATCCAAGGTACCAGATGGGAGTCACCTGAGACTGTTGAAAGAGATGGACAATGTAATTGTGAGAATGCCATTTACTATGTTTGGAGCACTCTGATATTCAGAAGAGGTCTCGCAGCTGGAAATACTACTGTGTCTATCTTAGAAATGGGTGATAAGGAACTACAAGTTGATGCATTTCACCTCACTTCCTGGAAAGACCAATCAGCACATCCTCTTGGAATTCATTTCCAAGTAAATGAAGCATAAGATAATCAGGAGCAACCATCAAGGATTTAAGAGAGACAAGTTGTGCTCGACTGGCTGGATGGGTGAAAGGTGAGTGGTGGTCCCCAAGGGCTTTCACACCATCTCCCTCCGTTTCATTGTTTGAAAGCCGGATGTATGCACTGGATGAGCAGACCGGTTTGTAGGTTGAAAGCTGGCTGCACTGCCAGGCTCAAGCAGTCGTAATCAAAGGTTGGGTGTTCATCCGGTGACCTGGAAAGAATAAAGTACTTGATGAGTTAGAGCCAAGAGCCACAATGCTCAACATATTTAAAGCTGGTTTGGGTGATCACATACAATACTTTTGGAGAAAATTTGCAGATGACTCTAATGTGAAGGGAGTCTGACCCTTCATTCTGAGGGACCTTGATAAATTTGAGGATTAGGCTAAATGAAATCTAAGTTCAGTCAGAAAAAAACACCACTGAGTCAAAATAACTGCTGCATCTGTTTACAGACTTTAGTGATATCCTGACTCCATATGGGGGAAAACATAATGTGCTCTACATGTTCTCTTCCATCCCTTCCCCATCCTAGGGTGATTTTGCTTTTAAAGGAATCTTGTGTTTGAACAACAATATTTTCTGTACATATCTACAGTTTCAGAGATGAGATCTTCTTGATGGCCAGGGTGCACATTTACTAGTGAAGCTAGATGCAGCTGTGATGGTTTACTGATGTAACACTGGTCAAAGAGGCTGATTGCTTCAATGTCTGCTCTCTTATTGCTATATCTCTGCAGACCATTGTTTGGGTTTTAGGAGTTACCCTTTTGTTTTCCTTTTCTCTTAAAGAATTTTTCCCATATAGGCAGCTAGGAGACAAATCACTGAGTACTTAGAGAGACAAAAGGACCTGGCCACAGGAAGGGAGGGTCTGTGAGCTGCCTCTTTTTTACTTGGGGTGAGTTGCGGGCCCTGGCAGTGTTCTCTCGGCGTTTGGGGAGAGAGAGAGGCCACGCTCGCTTCTGGGGAGAACCCACCACTGCGGAGTCCGGCTTTTCTCCGGCTTTTTTCCACCACCGTGCCTCAGAGAAAATCGCCGGGACCCCAAGGCTGCTTTTCCCTGCCCAGCTGAAAGTTGGGCCGCGGCTGCCCTGCCTCGCTGCTCCTGGGCTGTGCTCCTGTGAGCCTTCACTGCACGCCTGCTGTTCTCGAGGGTCTGGCTGGACATCGGAATCGGCTGTCCGGGGCTTTGTGAAGCTTTTCTTCCATCCTCCCCCGGACAGGAGAGCTGCCATCACCGCGTGTTCCCCGAGCTCGCTCCGGAGCCCCCCTGCAGCCGAAAGGAACCATCGCACCCGCCCTGCGCACCGGGAGCCACCAACACCCCTGCCTGCTGTGACCGTCACTGCGCGGAAGGGGAAGGTGCCTGCGGCCGAGAGAGGCTGGCACTGAGTTACTGGTTCTGTCTTGTTGTTACTGCCATAGTTACTGTTGTTGGTTGCCTTGTTGTTTATATATAGATATATATAAGTAAAGAACTGATATTCCTATTCCTCATATCTTTGCCTGAAAGCCCTTAATTCCAAAATTATAATAATTTGGAGGGAAAGGGGGTTTCATTCTCCATTCCAGGGGAGGCTCCTGCCTTCCTTAGCAGACACCTGTCTTTCAAACCAAGACAACCGTATATTTCTCTGCACCGTAATAGGTTTTGCCTAGATTGCTTGCAAATTATGTGGACAACGAAACCAGCAAACACATTGAATAGGGCTTATCATAACCTGGGGCAGTTCTCTTTCAACACCTCGCCTCAACTAGGTGAGGGCAGAAACTATCAGGAAAAAAATGTATTACAGCAAGTACCCTTGTTTGATTCATTTGTGTGGCTTGGACAAGAGAAAAATGAAATATGAAGTCTAAGTCTCATCAGCAAGTCTTCTGGATTTTTTTGAGTTTTAATAAATAAGGCAAGCATGAGAAAAACTTCCGGTTAATTTTTGAAGACTCTAGATTTTCTAATTATATTTAGCAAAGTATACTTGAAAAAAATTATTCACACTTTTTACAGACATATTTGAAGTGCTGCTACATTCCTCACTGAAAGGTTAAGCCATGTCAGGCAAAATTTTACTGTAGATCAGAATTCCCAGTGCATTTGAAAAGCTAATATACCATGATACGTAGAAAATATTTGAAAAAGGCCAGGGACTCCACAGTCCTTTAAGAAAAGAAAAAAACAGCAAAAAGTTGCATGATAGAAAAAAAAATACTCTTTGAACTATGTTACAGAATAGTCTTATTGCTCTTTTTCTACTTAAAATCCTTTTTCATAAAACCATAGAACAGTTTATGTTGGAAGGAACTTTAAAAATCATCTAGTTCCAAACCCCCTGCCACGGGCATGGAAACCTTCCAATAGACCAGGCTGCACAAAGACCTATCCAGCCTGACCTGAACATTTCCAGGGATGGGGCATGCAGCACTGGTTAACCTGTTCCAGCACCTCACCTCACTCACAGTAAAGAATTTCATCCTAATATCTCATCTAAACCTACCACCTTTCAGTTTAAAACCATTATCCCTTGTCCTGTCACTGCATGCCCTTCGTGTAAGTCCCTCTCCAAATTTCTTATAGGCTTCCCTTAGTTACTATAAGGCTGCTATCAGGTCTGCCGGGACCCTTCTTTCCTCCAGACTGAACATGCCCAACTCTCTCAGCTTGACTTGCTAGGAGAGGTGCTTCTGCCCTTTGACCATCTTTATGGCCTCCTCTGGACTCACTCCAGCAGATCCACATCCTTCTTACACTGGTGGCCCCAGAGACAGACTCTGTCAGATGGAGTCTCATGAGAGTGGAGCAGAGGGGCAGAAACAACTCCATTGAGCTGCTGCCCACGCTTCTTTTGATACAGCCCGGGATACAGCTGTCTTTCTGGGCTGTGGGTGCACATTACTGAGTCATGTTGAGCTTCTTGTCAACCAACACTCCCTTCTCCTCAGGGATGCTCTCAGTCAAATCTCTGCCCAGCCCATATTTGTGCTTGGGATTGTTCTGAGCCAGGTGCAGGACTTGCATTTGGCCTTGTTGATCAAAGATTCACAAGGGCTGATCTTGTCTGTGACGACTGATGGAAAGAAGGTGTTCAGTAACCCTGCCTTCCTGTGTCCTCTGTTACTAGGGCCTCCCTTGCATTTAGTAACGGGCCCACATTTTCCTTAGTTTTTCTTTTGTTATTGATGTATTTGAAGAAGCTCTTTTTGTTGTCCTTTACATTGTTGGCCAGATTTAATTCCAGATGGGCCTTGGTCTTCCTTGTCTTATTTCTATTTACTCTGACAGCATGTCTATATTTATTCCAAGTGTCCTGACCCTCATTCCCTCTTGAGTATTTCCTGCTTGTGCTTGAGTAATGACAGTTCTTTTGTCATTCACAGAGTTTTCTTGCTCTTTCTTGCTCATACATTGTTCTTGAGCTTGAAGGAAGTGAGTTTTGAACATCAGCCAGATCTCTTGGACCTATCTTCCCTGCAGGACTTCTTTCCAATGGATTCTTCTAAGAACATCCCTAGAGGGACCAAAGTTAACTCTCCTGAAATCCATGGTTGCAGTCTTCTTTGCTGTTCTGCTTCTTCCTCACCCAATACCGAACTTCACAATCTCGCAGTCACTGCAGCCAAGGCTGCCCTCAACCTTCACATCTCCAAAAAGGCCTTCCCTTGTTTGTTAGTGTGAGGTCAAGCAGCACACCATTCCTTGTGGGATCCTCCATTATCTGTCAGAAAAATGACATCAATGCAACCAGAACCTCTTGAACCGTTTGTGCTTCCCTGTGTTGCTTCTCCAGGAGATGTCAGGGTAGTTAAAGTCCCCCACAAGAACCAGTGCCTGTGACTTTGAAACTGTTCCAAGCTGCCTGTAGAAGGCCTCATCCACTTACTCCTCCTGATCAGGTGGCCTGTAGTAACCACCCACAACAAATCTCCCTTTCTAGTCTGCCCTTCTATCCTAACCCCTAAACTCTTGACTTGTTCATCATCCAACTCAAGACAGAGCTTGATACATTTCAAGTGTTGTCTTATCTAGAAGGCAATATCACCACCTGTTCCGCATATCAGGAATTCTTTTTATTTTCCAGGGATGGGCTAGTGTTTTTCAGAGCATTTATGTAAAATAAACATGTGTTCATGGAAATGGTATCAGATTCAAACAGCCTTAAATTTCTTAAATACAAGTAAAGCATTATTTATATCAGGCAATCTATATCTGTCTTATAATAAGGCAGAAATACAAATAAGCACTCATAATTATATTTTTTTTCCAAGATCAACTGCAGGTCAAATTCAGCCCCTGGACTTCCCAGTCAGGTGTGTTATATAATGGACTTTGGTGCCAAGCTATTGCTGATGTAAGCAGCTCATCTCAAAATAATTGTTGCCCTAAAGGAGTGTTTTAATACAATACTTTTAACCCAGAATACCCTAAATAAAGCCAAACAGTAGAGAAAAAGCAGTCAAAATTGTATCTGACAGCATGGTTTTCTTTACAGTATTTTTGCCTATGTGCCATTCTACATCCTAATATGAAAAAGGGAACACTCTTCACTGTGGGAGGTCCACCCTTGGTACTCGCAGCTGTCAGTCACTCGGACTCCTCCTTGGAGGCGGAGGACTCCTCCCTTGGGGAGGATGCTGAGGGCGGGACTGAGGTCTAGGACCAGCCCACCCTTCTAGAAAGTTCTTTGCAGTTCAGTTCCCCATTGGTTGTATGTTGTTTTACCCTCCCCTGAATCGTTTTTATTGGATCCTGGACCCCTGAACCCTCCCCTTGTCTATAACCCCCTTGGTTGCATCCCTTAACCCCTCCCAGTTCTCGCCTCCCTTAAAACCCCTTGCACAGCTCCAGCTCTTTGGAGTTCTCCCTCTGCTATGTTTTGTTCTGGATGCTTTCACCTGCCCAGCAATAAATGGAGACTACAGGGGAGACCCTCTTCCGCAGCCCTTTGCCTCCTGAGCCTTTCTTTCCATGCCTGCCGCCATTCCTCACCTGGAGCTGCCTCACCTCAGTGTGAGCCACCCGTGCCTTGCCCTGTAGGCAGCAGCCATGTTTGCTGCAGGCCCTCAGGACCCGGAGCCAGCGTCCTTGGCTGAGGGCAGCTGGGAACCATCAGGCAACACTTCACCCATAACTCTCCCCTGATATCTTCAGTGGAATGTCATGTGAAGATTACTGTAAATTCTGAATTTGAAGGAGAAACTGATGACATCTGACAAGTTGTTTACAGATGCATTGAAGGCATGCTGCTTTCAACAGAGACAGGTATTTGAAACCCAAAATGTTATCACATCGTGCTATTTTTCCAGTCATTTACAACAATTAAAAGTTATTTAGATACAGACAATTAAGGTAGAGGTATGTGATGTAATAACTTTAGATTAGTCTTTTGAACTAGCAAATATTCTGCCATACCTCCATGGTTCATAAACTTTTCCTTGTTGGGTAGTAGTGTCATAGGGTCCATCTGTACAGGAATAAATGGAAAGACAAGCTATCACCAAAACCCAGTGAGACTATGATACAAAGCATCAATTAGCTGACACTTGCGTTCAGTTTTAAAAACATTTCGTGATAAATAAGATGATCAGTACTTTCAAAATGAGGCTGGGATGACCTGTATATTTCTGGATTAAATGGATTAATTTGTACCATTGTGCTCTGGCTCTCAGTCATAGTTGAGCAGCCTTGTTACAGCTTCTATTTAAGTAGGTCACAACTTAGGAAAAAAAAAAGGTCTAGATTTAGAAACACTGGTAAGTAATGGGATTTTCAGGAATGCTAAGCTTCTGACACAAGTGAGTTGCCAACATCAGCAATCAAAAAAAAGTCAACTTATTGCTGTCTACATGTGGACATAATAATAGACTCATACATCTTTAGACAGCATTTTAGGCTCCTGTATTTGTAAAACTTGGTCTTAATGATGCTGTTGAAATGCTATTATTGGATTACGGCCTAGATCATGTTCACCTTGAAAGAACCACTGAAGACTTATGGAAAATATAATTACCACTGAATTACCACTGAAACCAGTATTATGATTTCAAGAGGATAATTACGAAGAGCAGATAAACTCCTGAGAAACCAAGTTCCTATTTTCATGTAAATGTTACTACTTATAATGAGTGAAGGGAAAATGACCTGGAAAAACTGCGGAAAGACAGAATTGTTTTTAATAGCTTGTCTCTCAGAGTATGCTGTGACCTGTCTTATGATCTTTAGCTCCTTTGTTCTTTTCCTGCAGCTTCTATAAAAGAAAAAAGACCCTGGGATTTATTTTGGGAAACTGAAACCAGTAGCTCTTTTTTTTTTTTTTTTTTTTTTTCCTCCTGTCACAGTTGGCAAGCACAGCCCTCATGTACAGATCAGGGATTTTATTTATTCAACAAGTTATATCATCCTTCCAGAGTTAGAAGAGAATTTTTCCTCAGTGAGTACTGTTTTTGTTCCTAGAGTGTCACACCAGTGATTCAAACATGGCTGCCAGGTCCATGAAAGAAAATGCACTGACCTTAGAAAGATGCTTGAGTTGTTGGAACAGAGAAAATCCACTGATTGCTCAGAATTCAGGCCCCAGACTGGATTTGCAAGAGAAGAGCTGAGCGCCTTCTATCGCTATGCTGCACGGAGGCAAGGGGAAAGGTTTGGAATGACCTCTGTGCAGTCTCAGTCTGAGCTGAGAGAAACAAAGGTTGGTGGGTCACGGAGTTGGCCTTATTGCTTCCATGGCGTTAGCACACGGAGTATTGTTTCATGTCATGAGTTATGTCTCTGCTGCCTCTTGAACTGCTGAGGTAATACTTTTTTAGGGAAACTTGTCTCAGTAGAAAATCCTTTGATA
>VWZW01000649.1:0-64740 GCA_013397115.1 Edolisoma coerulescens | reverse complement strand
CCCCCCCCTCCCCCGGGTTGGTAGAACTCAGCTACAGAGCTACAGTCAGTGAGGAAGAAGAGACAGCTACTATACCCAGAAAATTTTCCGTTACTTATGTCAACTTCAGGTAACATTAATATAGAGAATAGCCAGAAAAAAAATGTTTCCAGAAGCTCTGTATTTCTGACGAAAGAGTAGAATTGGATACCATTATTCCTGCTTTTTAATTGAATGGATTGGTTTTTTTTGAATGAAATTATTGAGCAAATTTGACCTAAATTTAAAATAATTTTGTTCTGACAGCTTAAATTTACAAGTAAATATATCCAAAACTTTCAGTTTTCTCTTCAATTTTTCTCTATTTATGTATTTTATATACAGAGAAATATTTATGTGAAATGGTAAATGAAAGAATGGTAATATTTGCTCTAGAAGAATTTTTTATGTACTTTGGATTTAGTAAGCTTCTAACTATATAGTACAAATCTAATTTACAACAGCCCAAGGTAAAATGCCACAATTTCAGAGGTTTTCAAAATTTAGTTTGGCTTTTTTTTTTTGTTTGGGTTTTTCTTTCATTCTTTAATCCTTGTGTTTTTTCAGCTGTTAAATTCTGATTTATGGAGGCAGTGCAGTGAATCACTGAATTACTCTGAGAAGCTATCCTATTTTACATTCCGTAAGACTATCCATTTTGAAAAGTAAATTCAAAACCATTTTATTTTCCAAACTGAGTGACTGGTTGACAGACTGTTCTGCTGAGCTTGAATTCTTTTAAACAGATCACAGGTGAGGATACATTTATTGCCATAGAAAATGCTTTGGAAAAGAAACAAGAGGGCAAACTATACATTCCTAAAAATCTCTAATACCAACCATGGTTACATATCTTCTTTTCATTAGTCTTCACTGTGATTTCCAGTTATCCAATGTACATAGCAGAGGCAAATCAAAACGAAAAAGAAAACAATGTAAACATACACAGACTACTGGAAAAAACGTGGTCTCTAGAGCTTCAGGAATTTGAGGCAATTGTTATCTCAGTAATATTTCACTGTTACCTAATTACATAAAATCAGTGAGCAAACGACTTTGATTTGTTGCTGCTGTCTGGATCAGACACAATTTATGTGCAACTTCAAGCAAATGAGAAAACACTTCTTTTTGGTTGTTTGGGGTTTTTTTAAATTTAAAGATGCAAATAATCCCAGGTTTGAAACAGGCACTGACAATGTTACTCCAGGATGTTTAATTCCATTGAACTGAGTGTTTTATCATTAAGAAAACAGACATTCACTACTACAAAAACATGCTTGATATTGTCAGAACAACAGGTTTGGGTTATTTTCCCAGCTAGACTGTGGTGCTCAAGCTCATGGCTGAACCACAGGTTACCACAGACAGCTCTGGTCAAATAATTGAAATCTTTTTTATCACCTTTACAATTTATCCAACTCTTCTCTCTTTTTCTCTACCACCATCTCATCCCAATAAACAGCCAGTTCCTTTTCATTTACCACCACCACCATCTTGGTCCCAGTTTTGTTTGCTACATCCATATCTATTCTGTTATTTCTGATATGCTGATACCCACTCTGTTACTTCTGACACCAATTCTGGCATTTCTGCTATGGTTGCATAGGTCTTCCTGGCCTTACATGGTATTACTGCTGTGGTAACATAGGAGTTGCTGGCTTGGAAGGCCAAACTACACAAAAATTCCCCAATACTACTTTGTTTATTCTCTAATAGAGTTGTATAAAGAGTATGGGTAGAGTAAATAGTTTACAGAACTGGGTGTTTAAAGGCAGTGCCTAATTTTTAGGAGCAAATGATATGTTTGAGGGATTCCACAAGAGGGGCTGTAGCAGTCTGCATGGTTTTCTACAGACACTGAAAACAGTAAACTCCAACCAAAACATAAGTAGTACCCAATCATAATTTTGTTTCAAACCATCTTTTCCCTTGTTTTTTTCTTAATACCTATTCCATGCTACATGTTTTGCAGAGATCAGACCTGAGGGGGGAATCCTGCTGAGCAAAAGATAAATCCACAATGTACCATATGCTTATTTACTGAGACAAAAATAAAATAAAATAAAATAAAATCATAGAACCCCAGAATATTCTGAGATGGAAGGGACCCACAAGGATCATCAAGTCCAACCCTTAAATAACTGGCCCACACCCACTGCCTTCCTGTTATTATAAGTTTCATTGTAAAACTAGTCCTTCAATAGTCAAGCCTTTAAAGTGACCTGGTAGGATCAGTCTGCTCCAGAACAAAACTCTGTTAATAATAGTCTAGATTCATCAGCACTTTCTGCAATAAAGTAACATTTATTTTAAGTCTTTCCTGCCTCTTTAACTGTATAACTTTCAACCTTTAATTTAAAAATGAACCTAAAATAGTTTAGTAGCTTATCCATAGTTTATACAGCAGCCAAAAGCATTCATGTGCACTACGTTACTGAATTAAAATAATGAAAAATGTAGCATTTTTGAGTTAACATGTTCCAGCATATTTATTTTCAAATTGAAATTTAAAAACAAACCCAACCAAAAAGCAAACCTTTGATCCATATGTGTGCTTGTTAGACAATAAAGCCCATAGCAGAGAAAAATCCTGGAACATACTGTGAAGATGGTAGATAAGACAGATTACACAGATGCTAAGATCTGATGAAAATATCTTCATATACCCCTCATCAAACTACCAAAAATGTTTCATGACACTCACCTCTTCTAGTCTTCAAAAGCTAAAGCTTCTAGTCACTGCATACAATCACTCCTACAAGCATCAGCCAGTATTTTAAGGTATTTCCTTTCCCTATTATTTTCTTTTTTTTTTAGCATACCCTCATACTTGCTGGCTTTTACAATCTCCTCCTCCTTTCCCAATTATTTTTTAAATTGAGCACAGCTGCCCGGCTGTGGCTGCCCTGGACATTAAAAGGGCAGGTGCCTTACTATGCACCTCCTAAATAGTTTTTGTCTTCAACTTACACAATCAGACAATGTTTCTATAATTAAACAATGCTTTTTGGGGGCATAAAACATATGAATAATAAAAAA
Source organism: Edolisoma coerulescens (assembly GCA_013397115.1). Classification (NCBI taxonomy): domain Eukaryota; kingdom Metazoa; phylum Chordata; class Aves; order Passeriformes; family Campephagidae; genus Edolisoma; species Edolisoma coerulescens. Next base: position 61,683 of record VWZW01000649.1, on the reverse strand, counting down.
AATGTAGAAGAATTTTATTAATTTTCTTCATTTTTAGGTGAGGTGGTGGACCCTTGACCTGGGCAGTTACAACCAGATGGAGTTTTGGAGTTGTCTAATATATTTCACAAAACTCTGCTGAGCATGATCATTTATACTTGGATAAGCAATATCTTCCAGAAATACATCAGACTTCACATGAAGGCTTTAAAATATGGCATCATTTATAGCTGTTTCTACTAGTCTCTGGATAAACTGATAAAGAGAAGGGTACCTTGCAGTACTGAACACTGAGTACTCCTATTCCTACAATTCTCAAATTAACTTTTGATGTGGCTGTTTGCTTGTCCCCAGCAAGTCTTACATTTTCAATAAATTGAATAAATCTACAGGCTAGTAGTAGAAATAAATTTTTGAGGAATCACCTGTGGACTCCAGAGACTGCTCTCAATCTTAATATAATTGTCAGCAGAGTTCCTTATTGAGTAATGTTTAAAGCATTTCTGGAAATACATCAGAGGCCCAAAAAACATCTGAGAAAAAAAAGTGGAAGAAAGTTCTGAGGAAAAAACTGGGGATAATGGAAGTTGCTATTTATAAGGGCCATTAATTAAAAAGAAAACAAAAAGAAAAAAGTGGGCTGCAAGAGACACTGTAGCATTACATATTAATAAACATTAATAAAGAACATTATACTTGATTAATGAAAGCTCAATTTATTGTACAGTTCAAAGTTTCGAGTACTGTTTATCACATATGTACTAACAAAGACATTTTACATGTGCTCTGATAAGACCTAAATAAGTATTTGAGCCTTTCAGTTCTTACTATTATAGGGAAATTAGGTAAGTTTCCTAGTTTATGATATTCAGTTTTCCATTGATCTAAATGCAGTTACACTAATTTGCAAAGCATCCTATTACCACACAATATTATATAAAATATCTAATAGAAAATATGTTCAAACAGGAATAGCTATTAAGACTACTAAAGCACAGCATATGAAGTTTCAAATGTGTATAAGTGAATAAATTTGCTCAAAGATTTCTCTGAACATCTGAACATATTAGTGATTTATTGTTCCCTTGGAAGGACAAAACTGTGATTTGATTGAAATGGTGTCTCTTTTTTAAAGAAAGAAAATTATCATGGAGCAGAATATTAATCATGTTTTACCCAACAATTGTTAGCTTCCTTGGTATTTTGCCTATCACCAATCTTTGAGACTTCAAAGAGATGACAAATTATATACCATTGATTCCAGTTGCTACCATTTGTAACTGACACATTGAGAAGGTAGAATTAATCATTTGATTGATAGAAATTTGTTTTAACAATGGGATTTCAAACTGGGTTGTCTCTGTTTTCCTTGGAATAATTTTGGTTTACCTTATAAACTGTTTTTCATGCCAGCAGAAATAATTTACATTTTAACATTGACTCTCCTCCACTTTTATCTATATTTCATAGTTTTCTTCTGATGACTTTCTTTCTCTGTTTTCCTAATCTTGATCATATGAAACTGAACTATCAGCGTGGAATAGAGTGACATACCCATGAAAATTGAGACTTCCTTTAAAGAGTTGTTACTTCCCAGAAGTTCAGTTCTTTCTTTTTTTTGTCTTTCTGTCCTTCAGTGCCTGGTGTGTCAATGATTTCCAGCAGCTATTCCATAGCCATGTCATATAAACTCCTTCTCAGGGAAAACAGAGACCGTTATGTTTTTGCTTCATCCAAAAATTAACAGTAATTGACTTCTAAAAGCTTTTCTCTGTCAGGACCTTATCTTGTGGGATGCTTTAAAATCATTATTAGAAATAATAATTTGGCTGCCTAGGCTGAGCTCAAACAAAAACCCTGCTAGCATTCCCTTAGTGTTCTGAAGAATTCTGTGTTATTTTTAAAAAGCTTTTAAATGAAACAGTTCCCTGCTATGTTTCACTCCCATAAGTGGGGTGATTTGGCTTTGAATGTCTGTGATACAAGTTCAGACATGATCAGGTAATTAACTCAGGATAAGTAACTCTATAGAATTTGAGAAGTTCTTCCACAATAATTGGCTTCAGTTTGAGGAAAAATAGGAAATCTAAGTGGAACTTGGGGAAATGTACCTACCGATCCAGTAGTAGCAAATACTGTGTGTGCATTGCACATACAAGTAACAGCCAGCCTGCTCCAGCAGTCAGAAAAATGAGGAGTGTCGTCTTTAGATGGTGCATTGTCTCCAGCCTGAGAATTCAAAGCCTACATAAATAGAGTATATCTGCTTTGTTCAAAACATGTCTGAGGCACAAATTTCAGAGACAAGAAGACTGTGCCCACTAATAGTTAATCTCAATTATCTCTCCTGGTGCCAGTGTCAGCAGAGCTGCAAGGAAGAGAGGTCTCCAGAGTTCGCAAACAGATAATCTTCAGATTTATCATTTCAGATCTGCTTCCATAGTGGACACTCACTGAACCTCAGTTTGGCTTCCCCCTTAAGGTTTGTCCATTAGTCTGTAAGAATCACAGGCAATTCATGAACATAGTTTCAGAATTAGAAACAGCTCACCAAATTCTTCTTCAGAAAGTTTTGCACAAAGAAAGGTATTTCTATGGCTACTGGTTTTTTTTTCACAGCAATTTGACTTCCCAAACCAGCAAATCAGAGCATTATATAGCTGAAAAGTTACACAACCTCTACCTTTTAAAAACCATAAATGAAAACCTAAAAAAAAAAAAAAAATTAAAAGAAAAAACCCAACCAATCAACCAACCAAAAAAAACCCCAAACAAACCCCAAAACACCAAAAGAAACATTAAACATTTTCTTAGTGGAGATATTCCAACTGCTAGTTTTGGACTCTTTCCTTACTACCATTTAGTTGCTATGCTGGAGAATAAGAACTTGAGGTTTTATTCTAAACAGTTCAAGAAGGAGATTACTTGCTCTATTTAAAAATCAGCTGATATCATATGCTAAAGCTTACCCAGTAGAGTTCTGTAATACAGCACAGGCGAGCTGAATTTGGAAAGTAACACTGAGAGCCCACAGGCCTCTGGCAATAGGCCAGGGCTTGAATGTGAAGTGGAAATTGTTCTGTTGTGGGGTGGGGTAGGGAGAGAAGAATGGAGTGCTTTGCTTGGTTACATAAAAACCAAATTAATTGTAAATTCTGTACATCTGTATATGATATTCTGGTTACAAATAAAAGCTTGGTTTATAAGAGGTGGGATTGTCATTTGAATTCAAACAACTTTTAATAGTTTCATTTAAGTCAGTATTGATCCAGAACAGTTATCTATTCAATACTGAGAATTAGTACAAATATATACTTTGGTGAGGAGACAATAGAGTAAAAAAGAGGATCTAAAACCAAAATGATGAAAATCTCTTTATTAAAAGAACTATAGAATCATGGAGTCATAAATTCTTAGAATCACAGAATAGTCTGGGTTGGAAGGGACCTTTAAAAGCCATTTAATCCAATCCTCTGGAATGAGCAATGACATCGTCAGCTAAATCAGGTTCTCAGAGCCCTGTCAAACTTAACCTTGAATGTTTCCAGGGATGGGGCATTTACCATCTTGCTGGGCAACCTGTTCCGGTGTTTCACCACCCCCATTGTGAAAAACGTCTTCCTTGTATCTAGTCTGAATTTACCCTCCTTTAGTTTAAAAACATCACCCCTTGTGCTGTTGAAAGCAGGCCATACTAAAAGGTTTGTCCCCACCTCTCTTACAGGCTCCCTTTAGTTACTGAAAGGCCACCCTTAAGGTCTCTCTGGAGCCTTCTCCTCTCCAGGCTGAACAAACCCAGCTCTCTCGGTCTGTCTTCATAGCAGTGGTGCTCCAGCCCTCTGACCATTTTTGTTCCCCTCCCCAAATTGCTCTAACAGGTCCATGTTTTTACTGTGCTGGGGACATCAGAGCTGGACATTGTAGACCAGGTGGGATCTTACCAGAGAAAAGTAGAGGGGGAAAATCCTCACTCTATCTGCTGAGGGCCCTCACTTACCATGTCATCCCACAGCTTGTCACAGGCAAGCCTGATACTCTTCCCCTCTCCCTTCTAGTCTAGTTTAAAGGTCTGTCAGTGACCTAAGATTCTCTTCACTCTCTGAGGAAGGTATGCCTCATTTCATGTAGACCATCACATAACCAAAAAGCCCAAAACTGTGGCGGTGATGCAAGTCATGGAGTCACGCATTAATAGACTGGGTCGGTCTATTCCTTCCATTGTTGCTGCTTGCAACTGGCAGTATAAAGGTAAAAATTTAACTTTGCTGCAGATGCCCTTATCAACCATCCCAAGGCCCTGAAATCTCTTTGATTGCCTTTGGACTACATGTCACAGCTGCATGGCTATTCACACAGAAGAGAAATAATGGGTAATAGTCCAAGGGCTGTACCAGACTAGGAAGTTCCCTAGCCATATTCTTAACCACAGGGAGGATGTAGAATTCCCTAATACAAGGATCTCTCTGACATATTGGTTCCTCTCAGAAGGGAGTCACATACAATTATAGTTTGTCTTTTTTTCCCCTCGTGGATGTAGTTGTGATTTGGAAGGAATGCCATTCTGACCTTGGCAATACCTTTGGTGTAGAGGAACTGTCATGTACAGCATCCATTGACTGGTCTTCCACATCCAGAACCTCATATCTATTGCACATGGGCACCAGAGAAAGCAAGCTGGGAAAGAAGGGGTTTGTCTGCCACCACAAGCATGAACTTGTCTCCATTCACTCCATTCCTTTAGCTGCTGCCTTGAACCTGGAGTGAGGAATAAAACAGAAAGGTTAAATTAGTGATGGAGGTTTCTCACAGGACAGAATCACATGTATGGCTTTTCACCTAATCGAGTCAGAATGCTGGGTGGGTGACTCATTCTCTACCAACAGACTTTTCAAACAGAAAATAGTCCTAAAATATAATGAAATGAGAATCATGAGGGAAAAAAAAATTAGGAATAAGATTTTAAGCATACTTTTTGCCTAGAAAGGGATGGTTTTAAAAAAACCCCTCCTTTTTCTTGTCTTTGCAAGATTAATAAAATGCTTTAAAAAGTGCTTTTGGCCTTTAGCATTAAAAGGTCTGCTTCTGAATAAGAGAAAACATTTCCAATAGCTATAAGAACAGCACATTTATTCCAGTATTAAAGAAAATGGGTTTTCTCAAGCGTGGAACTTTTTACTTCAACATCAAAACTGATTGATAGTAAACACCAATTTTTAGCCCTTGTCATATAATCCAGAACCTTTTGTATGTGGAACAATAAAAGGCAGTATGGTGTCTTAGAAAATGTGCTGGGACATTATAAAGCAAAATGCCATTTCTATTAAGAAATGTTTTTAGAGGGGGGAAAAAAGAAAAAAACCCACAACCATGAAAACCCCAACCAGGTAGAGCAGATGAAGGTACTGCTTTGCAAAATTCTTATAGTAAATCAGAAGGCTCGGAGGTGTACAAACCCTGTGGCAACAGAGGGTTTCCATGGTGTGTAGATGCAATTGGTGTTACAAATTCATGACAAAAATGCATCACACAGAGTTAACCTTGTAGGTATGATTGGAATGAACTGCACAGTGCTCTGTTGTAGTCCTCCTGTCTCTCTCCAGAGAATTACAGGGAGATAAACCTTTTCTTCTATATCAATATAAGAAATATCCTGTTATTATATGACACGACTAAGTGATATGCACATAATTTCCAAACTGTGCTTCATTTTCCAACCTTTGTGGTGCTGTGAAATTCAAGGACAAAAAAAGATAACCTGGTCTGCTGCCAACAACTATGCAGTTTAAGAAACTTTCTGAAATAGGAACGTACAAAATCTTTTTTGTAATAAATGGGAGTCCTTTCTAAACTCATCTTTTTATTTTTTTTGTAAAGCAAAGCTGATCTCTCCTATCTCTTTGATATGTTATCATGCCACCCAGCTATCACATTTATTTTTAGTCCCTAGATTAGAAAGACCTGTTTATAAAACAGTTAAAGAGTTCTGAAGTGTCTTGGTGTTTAGTTCCAAGGAGTATGCTTTCCATTTGGTATAAAATTTATCACCCACAAAGACACCTTCTACCTGGTGATGTAATATATGCTCGTAGCTTGATGGATCTGGACAGATGTACTAATGCAGACAGTGTTACTATTTATCTAAATATATTCAAATGCAGATGGAACAGACATGTAAGTGTTCTTACAAAGGATCTCTGATGAAGTGGTATCAGCTATCAGTTGAAGAGGTATCAAATCAAATGAGTGATACTCCTTCTCCACAGCAAGTAGTCCAGCTTAATGATGCAAAATGCAACAATAACTTGGGAATTAGAAAAAGGATTGTAAGTATACCTGATTTCTACTCCCACTTCCAAGCTCAAATATCCTGGAGAAGTCATGAGTGTTTTCGACTATCAATGCTGTGTGCTAACTTTGCAAGCGAAATTAGGCACCATCCATTTTGAAGGATTTGAGTACCAGAACTAACACCAATGAGAGGGCTGAAAACTTCATCTTTTTGATAAACTGATTGTCAATCACCAATGTATTGATTAGAAGTCTGTGTTTTGACACACAAGTTTTGACGTGTTGTGCTCAGTTTGCAAATAATATGAAAGGTTTTAAGGACTCTCCTGCAAATCACACTTGAATATTCAAGACTGCAAAAATGTGAAAGTCTCACCTCAGTTAGAAATATTTTCAGTTTCCACAAGGAATATTACTTCTTACTGTTACAAACTTTTTTCCTAAAAAGCTGCAGCATCTCTTTCGACTGCAGCAGGGCACTTTATTGGGCCTTTATGTTTTTCAGTGCAACTACATTTGATGCTCACCCTTGTCCTATGTGATCTTTTAGTCAGTCAGAGCAACGTCTATCAGCACAATAAACAGTGTCATCTAGAGGAAAGAATACAGGATTTCTGGGTTATATTGTCAGCTCGAGTATGGAACTTGCATTTGGACAAATTAATTTTGTTTTTTCCTTCATTAAGTGTGGATAACTTTACAAGCAGCATCGAGTATGATACAGTTACAGACCTAATACATTTCTAGTCTGTGTGTACTACCTTGTACATGAAGGCTTATGAAAAATTCAGACTCTCATGACTCCACTGGGATAGGATAAACTGTCCATTGATCAGATTTTCTCTAGTTAATTCTCTGTAAGACAATATCTTCCCTACAAGATTGTATGTTTGGGGAGAGCAGAGTAGTCAGACAGCTTCTTCAGTGAAAGCTAAGAAAAAAAAATTTCTGAGCAAAGATCTACATCCAAAACAATATTATCTAAAATCTTGTTAGCATTTTCCAGAGACCTATGCAACCTTCCCAGGTTTACTCACTACTGGGCTCTGAGGTCTGAGAGCCCTGAGTCTGGCTCCTTGCTTAAATGGTTGTGCAATTTACAGCCAGTTTAGCTGCAGAATTTCTCTTGACCCTTTAACAAGCTAGTCTGGTGAACTCAGCAGAGGATCACAAGCAGAGAACATAAATGAATAGCTTTTGATTATTCCTGGAGTTTTGGTAGAGGGCTATTTATCTCAAGCCATTTTTTTGCTTTTGTCTTTGCTTCCTAATGGCCTTCTTGACATTTTAATCAAACAAAGAGCATCCTAGTGATTAGGCTATGCATGAAACAACTCAATTTCTGCCTTTATTAATATTACCAAATCTATTTATTCTTACAATTCACAGCATGTGAGCAAGGGGAGCAAAATATTCTCTGCTTGTGGAAACATTTGGCAAGCATTGACCCTGAAAGCCCTATTTTTATTGTGAGGAAAAACCACTAAAAATTCAGTTGATATATTTGTCTACAAGCCTAATTTTTTTAAACTCTGATTAGATAACTTGAATAGTTCAGACTAAACAAAAAATACTTTTACATATTTTGAAAAATACATCAGGATACACTTCAACTGTACTCTTAATGTTAGTGCTTAAAAAACCCCAATGTGTCTGCTATTCAGTAATTTTTGTGACTAAAAAGGGAGTTGTCAAACAAGTAGCCTATGAGAGAACACTAACAGGTGGAATGGAAGAAGTATCTGCATGGGATAATTGTCATATTCTCCAACAACCAGAAAGCAGATTAGTTTATAAGTCTGACCTCTTTCTCATGTCATACCAACTTTCTCATGTCATACCTCTTTCTCATGTCATACCATATTTTGCTACTTTAGTAGGCATTCTATGGAGTTGGTATCCTGCTGGGGTCTGTACTCATGTAGAGATTGAACATAAAGAATAAAAATTGATATGGACATTTCCCAATGTCTTGGGTTTTAATGTCAAGGCCTATATGTACTGTACATTTTCCAATACTGCTGTATTTTCTTCCAGTGTGGAGGATTTAATATATAACATAATATAAAAATTCAACGAAAAAGCATTTCTTGGAAATATAAGGTCCTAAATTTAATATCTCCTGTCATTTGTAGGCATTCCCGAAAACTTCTAAAAACCTGAAATATGTAGAGAAGTGTATTTATTGAGGAATTTGGAATATAATTTTACTAAATTCCTTTTTCTATGTTTATAAAGAAATATTAATGTTAAATTAAGCAAGTTTACTAGCAAACATCGAAATAAAAATGTATAGCACACGTCTCATGTAAGCTGTGCCAAGCATGCCTCTGCAGATGCAACTGATATTTTTGAATTAAATGTGGCAGAAGGATGGCTAGTGTATTGCCAGAAATTTTACTGCTGTTCCAGAGATGAACAGGGTACAGAGAAGATGCCTGTGCTATGGAGAAGGCAATTTGGTCAGGCTGTTAGTCTGTAACGTGAGCTTTGTGCAATGGCTGTACAAATCCATGCTTCATTCTAACTCTTCTGCTACTATCAAATATTATACTTTTTTTTTTTTTTTTTTTTTTTTTTTCCNTTTTTTTTTTTTTTTCACTTTGGGAAGGACCACAAGGGATATCTCCCTCTAGGGACGCTGTAGTCCATTGTTTGACTCTAATAGGTCACCACAGTGAACGTTCTTCTCCGTCCAGAGCTTCTGACAGAGCCCTTCCAGCAACCATTGCTCCTGCTATGCTCCTTTGGAAAGTTCTTGTGATGTCCCTTTCCTTTGTCTTCTATTACAACTGTGGTTTCTACAATCACAACACATCTCCAGGATCTTACACCAATGAAAGCACAACTCTCCATTCTCTGAAAGCAATGATGATATCTCAGAAATTCTTCTGAATATCGTGCTCTGAGAAAGGAAGGAAGCTCTCCAATTTCATTTAAGTAATAAAATTCAATCCTATAGAGTCCTGTGTATTTTTTGGGTTTGTTCTTTTGGGTCTGGCTGCTTCGGGGTTTTTTTGGTTGGTTGGTTAGTTTTTTGTTTGTTTGTTTGGTTTTTTTGTTTGTTTGGTTTTTTTGTTTGTTTGTTTGGCATAAGCTTAAATCCAAAGAGACATATGTCTTTAAGTCTGGTTTCTGAGATCAATCATTTTCTGCCAAAATGCTCCCTTTTTCAAAGTTGGTTAGGATCAGATGCTTCTGAAAATAGACCTGTGCTGACCAATTATTGCAGTTATATAAGCTTTAGTATTTCTTTAAAGACTGAGCCTGTCAAGAATTTAATTTGACAAGCTGAATCATACCAGATCATATATGATGGATTTCAAACTAAATTGCATCTGACCATCTGTACACAGCAGAAGAGCACATCTTTATGGAATTCCTCATGTATTCACTTTTTCTTTTTGCAAATATATTATTTCATACTGTACTTCAAGAGATTTATTTTGACAGGGATATGTCTTCTGTGTTACAGCTTTTAAAGTGCAGAATGGCTGAACTATAACAACTCTTTCCTAACAGCACAAATTTGTAGTGGATTACGAAGAATCAAAACAAGTCATTATTTGCTGTCTTGTCCTCTTGGACAAGGGTTTATAAACCCTGTCTTTACCCCTAGTCCGTACTGCAGCAGTGGACCAAATTATAAAATAATTTGCTCAAATCCACAAACTGACGTAATATTTTTACAAACAGAATTCTTTTAGTGATGCTCCCTTAGATATAAAATATATCTTGTTTATACCCTTTTCCCCCAGTAAGATGATTTCATTTCCATGACTGTATAATCTCCAATAAAAGCTTAGGTAAGGTGAATCTCGATTTCAAATAAAAAAGGACTTGATGTTCCCTGTAAAATTCAGGGGGACAGAGTTTGAGATGGTCTGGCAGCATTTCTAAATGTCACAATGACAAGTTTATTCATATCTTCTGGGAAACAGCGTGTATTAGGATCTGATTAATCCTATACTAGACTGCTCTCTCTAGTCTCTCACATGGTTGGATGGGAGATATAGAGCAGCTTTTGAAAAAACCTTTGAATCAAAGAGCCACAAAATGAGTTTCTAACATTTAACTGAATATCTCCGACTTCATTTAAACACTTTTTTTCCTGTAACTTCTCATTCTCTTGATACTGATTAAATTTAACATTTTGTTCCTCAAATTAATGAGCTTCTAAGAGAGTTTCCACACATTTGAATGTGCATGTGGATACGCCCTGAAGATATGAAAATAACTACTAAATATTTTCTGAACTGTTTCTGGATCTGACAAAAATAGCTCCCTAATATGCTTGTACAGTTATCTGCAAATGCACCAACTCCTACTGGTTGAAACTGAAGTGGACAGATTTCCCTGTGTGTAGGAGTACCTTTCTCTTTGATAGAGTCCTTCCTACCCATTAGGGATTGATCCATAACTTCATTACACTCTGCTCTGACAGCTAAACTGTTCTTTATACTCCTTTCTCAGTCATACCTGCTCCAATTTTCTTTACATACAGATGAACACTCATGAACTTTTCCTGAGCTCTTAATATTTCCCCAATTATTGTTTCACTCTGTTTCCCAATGAGGTAAGAAAAGTGTCTGCATTGTGTTCATGAGATCTGAAGTGGCTGATACTTCTACAGTTTGGGGGAGAACTGTAAATTACATGGAAAATTATCTGTAAATTCCTTCTACCATCAATAGAGAGAAAGAGGCTTTTCCATAGTTTTCTAAAATGGGTCATAAAATAATTTCTCTGTTTTTTTATTAGACATAAGAATGCTTGTTTTTGCATTTCAGCAGGTTATTGGATTCTCTGCAGATCAGCGGGGTATAAAGCGAAGTGCTGTGCATGAAAAATTTTAATACCAGTGATAGGATTATGCAACAAATACCAATTAAATTGCTTGATCTTTCTTGTGGCCTTTGAACCTGTCTTTCAAGCTATCTGTTGTGCTATATTTTGGCAGTTTGTTTGCATGGCAACATGATTGAATTGGACAGTAGAACTACGCAGTGAACAAGCCATGAATGTCATCTATCTGGACTTCTGTAAGGTCTTTGACATGGTCTCCAGCAACACCCTTCTCTCTAAATTGGAGAAATACGGATTTGATGGATGGACTGCTCTGTGGATGAGGAATTGGTTGAATGCTCTCATCAAAGGAGTAGTGGTCAATGGCTCAATGTCCAGAGGGAGATAGTGATTACTGCTGTCCCTTGGGGGTCTGTTCTGGGACCAGTACTCTTTAATATCTTCACCAATGATGTAGTGGGATCCAAGCACACCCTCGGCAAGTTTGCAGATAACACCAAGCTGAGCAGTGCAGTTGACACCCATGATGGATGGGATGCCATGCAGAGGGACATGGACAAGTGTGACATGGAAAGATCCTGAAGTTCAGCAAGGCCAAGTGCAAAGTGCTGCACCTGGGTACAGGTGGTATCAATACAGGCTGGGGGATAAATGAATTGAGAGAAGCACTGCAGGAGAAGGACTTGGGGGTGCTGGTGAACAGAAAGCTCAACATAAGCTGACAGTGTGCACCAGAAAGCCGACCGTATCCTGGAGTGCTCCTGAAGAAGCATGGCCACCGGGTCAGGGGAGGTGATTCTCTCCCTCTCCTTTGCTCTTGAGAAATCCCATCTGGAGTACTCAGGTCTGGTGTCCTCAGCACAGCAAAGACCTGTTGGAGCAAGTCCAGCATAGGGCCACACAAATGATTGCAGGGCTGGAGGACCTCTGCTAGGAGGACAGGCTGAGGGAGCTGGGTTTGTTCAGCCTGGAGGAGAGAAGGCTCCAGGGAAACCTTTTTGCCCCCCTTAAATACTTTTAGAGGTTTTAGACTAAAGGAGGGTAAATTCAGACTACATATAAGGAAGACTTTTTTTACAGTGGGAGTGATGAAACACTGGGACAGGTTGCCCAGCAAGATGGTAAATGCCCCATCCCTGGAAACATTCAAGGTTAAGTTGGAAGGAACTCTGGGAAATCTGATCTAGTTGAAGATGTCATTGCTCATTGCAGGGAGGTTGAACTAAATGACCTTTAAAGGTCTCTCCCAACCCAAACTCTTCTATGATTTTATGACTATAGACTAACATTTTTCTGAGATTCACCTGCTCAAATAAAAGAGGGGCAGGGGGGAATTAAACAAAAGGGTAATCACTGATAATTAATGGCCTTTCTCAACGCTAGCTCTACTCTGATAAGAAATTGTTATGATGCCTAGCCAGCCACAAAATGCCACTTTTAGATATTTTGACAGCAGAACTCGATCATTTCAAGTTCTGCATGTATAAAGTGCAGGTCCCTGTTAACTTGAAATTAACTTGGTTTTCCTCACTGATAATCAGAGAATTACAAGAGCTAAGTGTTATTACTACTATAGAAAAGGATAAAATAAGTGTCTTTCTGAGATTTACATTTGAAGGATTTAGTTCTCTACTTTTGGACATATTTGCGTGTCTTCTGTAACCATAAATTTTTTTGATTTCTTGGCAGAAAAAAAAATCACTGTAACATAAAATAAAGATTAAATTTATATTGAAAAATGTAGTATATAAAGAAAAAAAGGTGAGATACATCACAGATTTTTACCTGGTCTATATTTTTCTGTCAATTGAGCTGAGAATCTAAGTTTAGGTCACTCAAAGCCATAAAATTTAGGAGAAAAAAAGCCCTTCTATGCTTCTACAAGGCTTCTAAACTTCTGTGCAGAAAACTCTTAATGCACTTATTGTCTAGCTCTATCAGGTCTTAGGAAAACCAGGATGACAGTTTGAACAGGCACACTTTAGGCTCTGGAGGCAGGTATCTGAAGGTATGACAATCTCCCTCAAAGTCTCAAGAAGGTTCCCTTTGTTGAGAGGGAAATGATAAATTTGAAGATAAGCCCACACTGTATTTTTTCAAACAACTAATTATGAGTCAATCTTGTCCTTTAACGAAAAGAATAACATGGTGTTTAATGCACCCTCCCAAAAGATTCATGAAGCAAGACTCATGTTTGACTCATTTTCTCTCAAATAGTTTAACCCCACAAATTCTACCTCTCCAGGCGGTATCACAATCGCAAGGACTGCTAATTAATTTGTTATGTAGAAGGCAAAGAAGGAAGGGATATATTTCAGACCTTATCTTGGATGTGTTTCAGTGTACATAAAACTATANCTGCTACAGGTATTACTGTTATCCCAAGCCTCTTTCTGAAAATGAAAGGAAAGGGAGGAGAGGAGAGGAGAGGGGAGGGGAGAGGGAGAGGGAGAGGAGAGGGAGAGGAGAGGAGGATTCCCTGCCTTGCCGATAAAGGCATTTACTCAGGGAAAAATATTTGTATATTGTATGCCTATTTTAACCTTTTATAGTCTTGCTAAAAATGTGCCAATTAGTATTAACGCTGATGTATGACAACCTATGGCACTATGAAATGGAATCAGATGGATAATAAATTTCTTATAGATGGTGAAACTACCTTTTTATGAGTTCATTGAACAGCAATACTAAAATTGCAGAGGGAAAGAAGTACAGCGTCTTCTGACAAGCAAGATTATAAAGAAGCAGCTGCCCACCTTTATATCAAAGATATTTATTGTGTAGTACACCAGAAATACTTCCTAATTCTGCTGCTTTCCACAATTATGAGTCTCCTATTTTTCAGCACAGTGGAAAAATACATGCTCTACAGTGGCATATCTATGATGAAGAATTGAATCAGAAGACCAGCAACCGAAGAAAAAATGTGACTCAAAATGTGGTATGTGTTTATGCCTCATGAGATACTTTGTTATAGGGGCCCCCAGTGTATCAGTTTTTGAAACACAAGACAGTATTTCTGCATAGCAGCGTGACATGCAGCTATGTCAGCTTTTAGCAGCACTTCAGTGCACTGCCTGGTAGACCCACACTAAGCCAAAATTATCTTTGGCATTACTGATTAATTATACTATATTTAGTGTTTATCTCAGTTATGCCCATGCAGGGAGAAGCAAGTCTTCTACAGGAAGTAGAAAAGCCCATTATTTTTAAGAAGAAATAGCCAAAGAGTTTGCCAAATTTACTCATGAAGGAAAAAGGGAAATAATGTTCTTAAAAAAAAGTTTCAGGAAGAGCAGACATCTATTTTCTATTTATTTTCTTTTTTTTTGTCTTTTGTCTCCTAGACAAACCCATAACACTGACCCAAATTTCCTCAGGCAAAGATTTTCATGATGCTTCACATCACTGCCCCTAAGCAGCACGTTTATGTCCCCGGTGTCTCCTGTGCATTTAAACTCAGCTTCCACTCCTCGCCCCAAAGCGCCCTTCACAGTGTTCTGGTCTGTCACCTGGGAAGGGGGCAGAGCCATGGCGTGGCTGTCTGACCTTCCTGCATGCTGATTGACCAAACAACTGCAGGTTCCACTTGCTCAGTCACTTGTTTCCGATGGGGATTGACAATGACCAAGTTTCCCCTGCCTTCCCCTCAAGTTAAGCCTCTCTCATCCACTTGAAGAACATATTCCCCTCTGTTTAAAGTTTAAATGGAAATCACCCCAAGTTAAACTGGCAGATGGGCAATGTGATCATGTGACAGGTGGGCAAAAATACTGTACAAAAGACCCAGCACAAAAGAGAGTCGAGAGGTAATCTGGCGGTTGGCAATTTCTCTTTTGTATGGCATTCATCATTTCCCTGTCTCTTATGGCACAAATAGTGATTCTAGATGTTGGAGTCTCAGAGAACTCCTAATCTGGGCTACTTTTGTATTACAAGATTGTTCTTTTAAGCAGACAATTTGAATTATGTTCTTTACAAAGAAAAAGGAGAGAAAGAGAAGGTCATGTACTGTAAGACTATACAAGGCTCGCAAAAATGCTTAAACGTGTTTGGAAAATTTTTTAAGAGATTACAGCTTGTTGATCAAATTTGAAAAAAGCTCTGATCTGTTTGATTTGTTGACTATAAGCAGTGCCTGGGGATATCTTTATGTAATAGTCCATTTCAGGTTGTGGAAATTCAGTTTATCAGATCTTCTGGAAAATAGATTTTAAATAATCAGTTTTGAGGACCTGCCAGCTCTCTCTTTTGTACTGTGTAAGCATCCCTTAGTTTTGGCTTTTAGTCCATCCTCTTTCTGGTAGTCCTATGATACAAAGAGATTAACTTGCCACAGTAGGAAACAAAAAAGTTTTTTCTTTTTAAGAAAAAAAAAAATTTTAAAATTCATTCTGTCCCTTAATAAAATTTCCTATTTTGTCTTCTTTGTCCTCTTTGAAATTTACATCAAACCTATAAAAATCTGCATCAGACAATGAAGGGAAAAAAATACTAACCAGAAGAATTTCCCAGCCCATCTGCAAAACCTGATGCACTAAGACATGCCACTATGCTGTCTCCATTTTTTTTTGTTATCTCCATTTATTTTTTGTTACAAAGTACAGAATTTACATGCAGTTTATATGTTGCATTTTAGATATTCAAAATTATTTTGATGCAATGAAAGAACTATTAAAAACAACATACTATGTCTAGAACCAATTTCCACTGCAGAAATCAGTGAATTAGGTTACCCTGGATCACTCTGAAATAGTGTCAAATATCTTTAATGATGTTATAGTGCCAAAACCTATTGAAATTGTGGATGTTTTGTCGTTAATCTCTCTTGAAAGTATGAAAACTAATCTCATTGTCTTTTGTTTTAATCCAGTGCAGAGATGTCACCCATCTCACTAAGATTACCAATTTCTTTATCAATAGCTATTCATTGTATTCCCATAAGACAGGTTAGTAACTACCTTATACATGGCCAAACTTATATAACAATTTAAAAAACCTTCCCTAGGGTCATTAAATGATTGAAGACTGGGCTTTTGACTGACAGTTTCTTTGTGCAGCTAAGTGGCTACCCTTACTCACCAACCTTAAATTCTATTACCCATTCAACGTTGGTTTTCCAGTGACAGCCAGTTGCACTGACTATTTCTAGTTTCAGACAAATAATTGCAGTTGGAAATACCTGATAGGGTATGGTTAGGAACCTCCCCTTGCACATCTCAGGTCTTCTATGGCCATCTCTGAGACATGAATTCATAGAATCATAGAAGCATTTAGGTTGGAAAAGACCTTTAACTCTGACTCAGTCTCACAGTCTCTCCCAATAACAAGGTTGAGTGCCTATTACTGACAGGGAAATTACACTATATAGAATACATATACACATATTTATACATCTGTCCACACAAAGAACAGACACACAGAGCACTCACATGAACACAGAGAACCAATGGCTCATTCTGCTCCCAACTGCGGCTGAGCAGGAAGTCTGGTAGAGGGAAGATTTGCAAGATTCAGGGCAGCTCCTGGGCTTATCCACCCAGCCTGCAGTTGCAGTTTCTGGATCCCAGCCTCCTCAGATGATGGTACGTCCACACACACCACTTAATCCCAAGCCATTCCCTGCTGGCTCATTCAGCTTGGTCTTCACTAGTGATCCCATACTCGCTCTCATGCCTGCCTTCATTCCAGTTGAATTCATTCCTGCATTCATTGCAGTTGAACCACAGACCCATACACACAAGTGGACACAGAGTGAAGAGCCTCTTCCTAGAAAATAACTGAAGGAATTTAACAAGGAGACATGACAGACTGCAGTGATCAGGGCCAGGGCACGGCCAGAAAGCATACTGACCAGCTCCATTACATGTAAATGAACTCTTCTATTCCCTTACATCCTCTACTTCCCATACTTGTTTCTTCCCAAATCACATAAATACTTCCTTTTTCCCAGCTTTGTTTCCTCCTTGAAACATGCCTTAATAAATTCTGTGTAATCCCAATATGTTCTTTCCCCATGCTGTGTCCTATACCCCTCAGCAGGAACTTCCTTTAGTTTTAAAGATCATGCAGGGATCTGGTCCTAATGATTCATTGTGATGGGTTTCATACGTGAAAAATGTGGCTGAGGCTCTGCTAGGACTGTCTTGGGAGTGGGACAGATGTGATGCTTATTCCTTGGAAGTTGTAATTTGGATTCCCTGTCTGGCATTTTGCCAGTTTTCCACTCTTGGCTTATGGAGATAAAGTTGATGGGCTGATGGCTCCCTGGCAACGGGCCTGGGAGCAGACACAGTACACTCTCTGCATCCCAAGTTTTGAAATCCAGAACCTCTGTCTGACACTCTATTCATTGGAGCACCCCGCAAAATGCCCTGAAATCCTGATTTCCTTCATTGGCCAGGTTAGGCACTTAATTTGGAAGATATTGTCCCATCCATTCCTTGCACTTTTGTTGTCTGGTAGACAGGAAAATAGACAATAGAAAAAACAACCAAACAAAACACCAAAAACTTATGTCTGAACTACCTCCTTTTGTAAGGCAAAATAATTTTTCTGGGGAGGTATTTCCATCTCCTTGCCATGCACATCCTATTCCTCATCTAGAAAGTTCCTAGGCACTTTTCATTAAATAATGCTTTTTATCTGCTAGCATATACCAAGTCTGGATATGTTATCTCCAGTCTGGCAGGGGAGGAGACTAGTAGAGCAATGAGAGGACACTTCTAGAGTTTTATAAGCACTCTTTCGTTCTACTCTTGTGGCTCTTGAAATCCAAATGACATATGATAACATATATATTAGGAGAGTTTGTTGTGGAATAGAGAGAGAAAGCATAGCTCTGAAGTCTTCCATGCAGCCAAGGCAAGATTTATTTTTTTCAGTCTGAGGATTTGATTCCATGTTGATAAAAGCCACCACCCCCACACCCTCCACCTGCCCACCCTCCCACCCTGACCAATAGGAAGATACTGAGGTTTCCACTTCATGTGACATGTTTGGTATCTTTCAAGGGTTTGTGGTTTGGTTTTTTTTAATTCTTATTGACAGAGGTTTCTGGACTATGAGAGTCTATCTTTATGTACAAGGGCATGAAAATGGAGGGGAAAATGGTGTCACTACTTTTCCATCACAAATGTGGAAGGTAGATAAGTTTATTCTTTTCTACTTTATTGAAGATGCCACTCTGTTAATCACATATTCAAACAGATGAAATAGCAATTAAAGGAAAGATTCCCCACCCCTCCCACCATCCAAATTAAAAAAAAAAAAAAAAAAAAAAGACGTGATATATTTAATATAAACACTGGTAACCCTTCCTTCTGCAGTTTAACTTTCCTGCTCAAGAATCTTAAAGTGTAACTGTATAAAAAGGAAAGACTATTGAATTACAAGATGTGATTTTCTTGTAAACATTCAATTTAATCATTCTTCCAAAATCCTTCCAAAAGGAGCAGGAATAAAAGTACTTATTGTAAAACTTGCAGTTTCAACACCGTTTTAACAAGGATAGGAGTTGCTTTAGACCAGGACAAAAGATCATCTGCAAAATCTGCACACTGGACAGACAGAATCAGCATATTTGATTAATTGGCTCCTTTTTTGAATTTTTGACCGCAAAGTTGCCTCCTGATGCCTAATTTTGGAAGTTTGGAATGCAGACATACCTCTGAGCCAGTTGTCTAGACTGCTTTTATTATCAATGTTGAGAAGTAGGAACTTTGAGTGTAATTAACATGACCCAGTTTGAATGTCTTCCTCATGATAAGAGGAACAACAACTCAGAATTGTATTTTATGTTGACTATAAAAAGACTTCAGAGATGTAGCTCAGGTGTTGGTGTCTACCTGGTACGTGTACAATACAAAGTCAGATGAAATTTCTCCCAAATGTCTGTTTAATCAAACCATTCTCCACACAAGTAGCACATAAGTACTTCTTTCTTTAATAACACAAACCATTATTTAAAAAAAAAAAAATGAATCTGAGCCAAGGAAAGATGGGATCTTGTCTGTACTTGTTATGCTGGATTGCATGAAGCAGGGACATAATTTTGATATAAAATAAACTAGCTTTTCAACAATTTATACAAAAGTGCTATTTAAAATATGCTTGCCAGGATGAGCACACAGGGAAGTTTAATTAGGTCTCTCTTAGACTAGTAAGTTTGATGAGGTTTAAAAAAGAAGAAATTGAATAGCAAGTGGAGATTTTAAACTCTCAAAAGTTACAGTTTGCAAGTAGGTCTAGCTAGAATGCCACCCCAGTACGGCATAGCAGCTTTAGAAGAATTGGAACTAAAGGTCTGTGCAGAAGCAGATGCCAGAAGCTGAGCACTTGACAAGACATTGGGCAGGCTCCCATGAATGCAAACCCCAGATTATTTTCCTTGGAATCTGCCATTTTGTACTCTTCAGACTAAGACAACATTTGGAACAATGGCACTCTGAAGGAAAACACCAGAAAATAAACACTAACTTTCTTGCTTTTGTTTATATGAAGACAAATAAACAACCCAATACTTTATTATGTAAGTCTAGAGAGTCTGGAGCTATAACCCTAAAACTGAATACCTCCATTCATATCTATTCATTACAGTTATTAACACTACAATATTTTCTTTTGAGTGAAATACTTTGTTGCTGAGCAACACGTGCATAAACACCCCAACTATCAGCAATGTATCCACGGCTCCATGCATATCGAGGTCACACAGGAGACATTATATTATTTTCAAAAGGTGTGCATGCTCTGCTAGTATGGTGTTCTGTTCTGAGGCTTCATGTACCCAGAACGGGGTTGGCAGAGAAGTTCAACAATTGCGCTTGCTTTGCAGCTGTTCTTTGGAACAGCTTTTGGAACACCTTTTAGAAAGTCCCATATTTAAGTCCAGTCTCCTCTTTGCTTATGTTTCTTAAATATCAGGCTTCTGAAGTCTGCTTCTGTAGAGCACTTAATTTAATGGAGTATGAATTCTCCTGGAGCGTTAAGGATTTAAGCTGCAATTATCACAGGCTGAATGCTGTTTTTCAAAATCCATTTTCCAATTGGCTGGTTGGACTTTTGATAGTGATATTACCATATTCATGCCTAAGTCCCCCATGGAGCACTTATGTCATTGCTAGTCATTTCTTTATCATTTCTAGTTAATGCAACAGGGTTCTGTATACATATTAGATGTTTAAAATTCACAAAATTTAGAGCATATTTTCCAAAAGCCAAGGGTACAGGTCCCACAGAAGTGTTCTAATGTTTTCTTTGCTTTTATTCCAAAACCTGCCTCATGTCCTGGGAGAGATATAACCACTTAGATGCTGGCAGACACTGCCAGTTCAGCTATCCACCTTGCCCTTTCTCACTGCCTCATGATTTCTTTGTTTCAAGTGTCATATCCTCTACAGAGGGGCAAACATTCCAATGGCATTCAGGATAAGTCATGGAGACTATAGAAGAAATTATCACACCAACATCTGTCAAAACATGTATAAAAGGACTATGCAGAAAGCCCACCTTCCAGAGCACTCTTCCTTATCTTGTCCTTGGAATCAGGTAGTGAAATGGAGACATTTCTATTAGATGTTAAATGGATGCCAACAAAGCAGAGACATCTGTCAGAATGCTACCAGCTTACAATAACATGGTATTTGACTAAAAGATTATTTGAACTTGAAGTCTGCTGTATCATCCGCTTGACCTACGGAGATGAAGATCTATTATAGCTGATACCAGGTTTTCATGTTCAGTAAAGATATCAGACCATGCTCTTACACACAAGAAACTATAGGCTCTAATTTTACATTTAGAAAAAAAAATCACTTCCTTATTACCAGCCATTCATCAACTATAACTTAATTTGCAATTATTAAAGTAAGTACCTTTAAATTCAGACACGTCTTTAATTGTTTCTCATATGAAATTCCAAGATTTTCTTTTTAACCCTTTTGACTGCTGCAGTATTTAATATCCAAATAATAAACAGCACTTTCCTCTGTGGAGTTGAGATTTTTTTGTGATTTCATAAAAGAATTAGATTTAATTAGATTCTAACTATAATGGGCTTTTCTTTGAGAGTAAATTACCTGACAATGTGTTGACTGTCTGACAATGTATCCAGCTCTTAATAACTTCTGGTAGCAGTTTGTTAGCATCTCAAAAGGGCCCAGTGTTTGACCAGACACCCGTGTGCAGTTCTGAAGAGATTCTCCTGTGTGACCAATAACTGCCAAACATGAAACAAAGTTTCACACATTTAGATGCAAACCACACTGCTCTGCTGTCAGATAGGCAGAATACAGATAGAAATCCTATGTCATAGGGCGTTCTTGGTGATGGTGAACTTTTGTTTAAAAGGCAATTCTATGTTTTATCTCCGGGATAATTTTGCAATTTGTAAGGTCTTCCTTCTTTTCAAAGATGCAAATCCACTACACCTATGAAAATCTCCATTTTCTGGGGTGGAAGCCCACAATATTGCTCTAATGTACTTAGGAGATGGAAATTCTGATCAGTACCTAAATTTTTTCTTAAAAATGATGTGAAAATTACTACACATTTTCGTCTTCTAAATACCTTCTAAATAGCACTTGGGGGATACAAATTTGTGGAGGAGAGCTCTGTATTCATTCTTGTGTGGTCTGTGCAGATAGTATGATACAGCAGCAGATATTTATAAATAAATAAAGTGTTTCAGACACTCTATAGCAAGAAATTGATGACCTGATAAATTCCAGTTTTGGTAATATTTTTCTGCTTACTTAAAAAATCACTTCCACTTTTAATCTCAAAAAAAGAAAAAAATCACACTGCAGAAGTGTGTAAAATGACTCCTGTCTGCACAAACCTTAGTACAAATCTCTATATCCATATCCATGACTATGACAATTCATTAAAAGCTGAAAAGAAGTAACGAATGTGATAGCTTTGTGAGAGAGAAATTAGGCTATTTCAGCCCATTTTCTGGTAAGACAAGGCGAAGAATTAAATCTTGTTATTCTTGCACAGAACATTCTCTTAGTTTGCTTTGTAAGAAAGAGAAAAAAATCATAAATTATTATTATCAAGACATCTGCATCTGTCAGTATTTGATTTTCAGAAATATGTGTCTGTGTTTCTTCTCAAGTTCTCTTTTCTTTTTAAACAACTTTTTTACTCTTTACTCGTTCACTGTTCTTTCTTGATTGCCCTTCTGAAGAATGCACCACACTGTCCTTAAAACTGGAAAAAATTGTGGTTTCTTTCCTTTCATTTGAGAAAATCACACACAGTTCTCATGAAACACAGAAAACCTCAGTAATGACAGATCTGCATGATTTTCATTTAGGAGAAAATTCTATGACTCTTTCAACTCCGGTTCCAAAGGTCACTGTAGAACTGGATAGGCTTTTTATATTGCAGTCTATCTTTCATAACTTTGAATTTTTACTGCACAGCAATTAATACAAGCTATTTTCATGAGGCAGTTGTTTTTATGTACAGTAATAATTATAATCTGTTAAAGTCCAATATATGGAATCTTGATTTTAAGAAGGAATGTGTAAAATTACTTTAATCTTTATTTTGAAGACATATTTATATTTAGAAGCTAAGATTTTTTTGTCAGCTGCTCTTCTTTTCCTTTCCACTGAAGTCAATTAAAAAAACTTTACTAGGGAGAAATTTGATTACAGTATCAATATCAGTTTACAAATAAGTCTCATTTGTAAACTGCTGATGTTACTGGTGCACAAACATGAAAGAATTTTTCTGATCAGTTGAGAAAAAACAGATCTTCCAAAAATGTTTTTGAATGTTTATTCTGTATTCGGAAAATCTGATGCAGTAAAGATCTTCCGATCTTAGCTTCAGCTTGCATATGGCCAGGAAGGAGTAATATCTAAGTAACTTACATGGGTACTTAATAATCAAAATTCAAAAATTATGACATTCCTGAAATATTAGCTGTTAAATAGGAAAAAATTACTTACCTTCCTTTCAGAAGGAAATATGTTTAAATTGAGTGTGATACATGGGATCATGTAACTAGGTATGCAGCCTAGTCTTATTTTTGTCTTATTTTAGTCTTACAATATTTCTAAAAAAGTGTTTTCCTGATTCTAAACAATCTATTTTTGATATAAAGTTGTCAAAAATTAAAGATAAGATTTAAAATAAGATTTTAAAAACTGAGAAAAAAGTTTAGACAATATGGGAAAATATTTGATTTTTAGTTGAAGTAAGTATTTCCCTGTAATAAAAAATTAGATTTTCTTTTATTTAGTTTTGGTACTATGGCAAAACTCTTAATTTTGCCCCAAATAAATAAAAATCCATGTCTGTCTAACCACATTCTAAAAAAAAAAAAAAATCTGTCTTTAGAAAAAAATTAAAATGTGTCAGTCCTATAATAGGCTGGAGAACAGAAGAGCAATTTAGGTAATGGGATCTGTTTTCAGCTCCCTGCTTTGTCGGAGAAAGATAAAGAGTCCAACACTGATTGTCTTATGATACTGATCAGAATCTAACTGGAAATTTCAGATCTCCTTCAGTAATAGTATTTCAAGCAGGTAGAGCATTGTTCGAATTCTCCAGAGTATCTTGCAGTCTTTCAGTAGACTGGAAAACAAAAACAAAACCAATACCAATCCAAATTCAGTAGTGTTTTTGCCTTGAGAGTTTTACTTTTATATATTGGATTATTTCATTTTTATTAGTCAGAACATATTAACATCAACCAAAACAGAAGAAAATACTTATTCAGTATCTATATTGTGAAACCTTCAATTCTCTTGCAACTCATTAATCAGTACAATCAACAACATCCCAAGGCCTGTTCCTTGCAATAAAACCCCATGTTTTTTGTGTAAAATCATCAAGCAAATAGGAAGAAGGCTTTGAAGCATCTACCTGGTTACTGTTGCTTAGGAAACAAGCAGCTCAGTATTAACAGATATTCATCACTGAAGGACCACATTAACTAGTGAAAGACAAAGTGGACTCACATGCATTTTCAACAAAATCAACACTTGGATCATTGACTAAGTATAATCCTTTGGGATGTTATTGCCACTCAATTAAAACTTCAGGAATAAGGAGTAGTTAGTGCTGTTATACGACCCAAACAATGCTGTGGAAAATCATACAGTAAGTTACTTACTGATTTCAATTTTAGTGAAAACAATGGCTCTTGAAATACATGGTTTCAGTGCAAGGAACTTTTTTCCGGTTATATAGAGCTAGCTGGCACTAGGAATATTGTGTACTCTCTGAAAAACAGGTGGATTTTTTTTCAGTGTATTAATTCTGCAAAACTGTAGTTAATTTCTTTTCAAAGGTGATTCCATTATCCTCTTCCTACTTTGAAAGGAATATTTATGTAAGTAGCACACTTTGATTGATTGATTGATTAATTTCAGTGAATGTAAGACAGTTGTTTACTTTTGGTTGATGGCATGTGAGATCATGTTCAGATCTGCTCCTTGCTCATGTTAGAAGCTGGAATAAAACCAAGGCACAACCTGGTGATAGAGACTTGCCATATATGAGTAAGGCTATTATTCAGGCTGCTTTAGAAGTGCCGGATTAATCCTAAATGTTTAAAAAGAAAAAAAGAAAAGCACGGATTGAAAATGTACACAAATAAGCTATGAAGCTATTGATTTCTAAAATAACCTTTTCAAATTCTATGCAGAGTGTTGGGCACCATGCTGACAAGCACTGTATTCTTCTAATCCATGAGATGTTAATCACCATTTTCAGTGATCCTTACCATATGGGTAAACAGTGCTATAGACAATCGTAGAGACTGTTTTCCTCTTACCAATCTCACCTGAGAAGCCAAGAAGTTTTTCTAGAATAATGTCTTTTCAAAACTCAAGACTGCTACTGAATCCTTTCTTTGTGGTCCACTGAAAGTGACCTAGCATCCTGCCCTCTCTCACTCCTGCTGCAGCTGCTTGGTTTGCCATTTTGTCCATGTCCTTTCTACCTATTAGGACACAAACTGCCTGTTAGGACACATGCTTATTCTCTGACTTTTAATTAGCTGTCCCCCTTCATCTTCTTTGCTTCCTTTTTTATTCTTAGTCCTTCTTCTTTTTGTTTTTGATACACACAAAACCAAAGAAACAAACAAAAACCTGAACACCCCTGCCCCCCCCCAAAAAAAAAACCAGCCCAACCAACCAAACAAATTTTAAAAAAACCCAAAAAAACAACATAAAACTGCAAACCCAAAACCAATAGAAATTTGGGTGGGTTAACTGGTTTGTTTCCATAAATATATCCGGAAAAATACATTGTCAGATGCGTGGTGTACTACTAAATAAAACCCAAGCAACTCAAACATCTATTTCTAAGAGACTAGAGTAACATATAACCTTTTTTGTTCCTATTAAACAATACCAGATGAACATTTCTAAAACATTGAGCTGTGTAGCCGATACTCAACAGATAGGAAATGCAACAAATGGTTAAAGTCTGTCAAAGATGAAAACAGATACTTATAACAAAGAATTTCCAGCAACCATATTTCTCTACTGTTTACCTTAACCCTCCATATTTACATTAATATGTACATGTATATAATTTGAGGAACAGACAACTGTTTTACTTTACTAAATCTTTTGTGATTCCTTAATGGAAACCAACTAAATTAAGTAACATGATCAGATATGAGAAATTTATGCTACTTGACAAAGCATAATTTACTGGCTAAAACTACAAAAAATGAAACTCATAGACTGGTTTGAACAATATTACCTGCTGTTCTGTCCTTGTTTTAAAATAGGGGTCATGTTTTTCTTAATGACATTGGGGCTACAGCAACGTTTCTTAATTTAGAATATCTTATTACTTGGAGGTATCATTCCTCTGCAGGTTGCAAGGGATTGAAGGAAATTAAGGAGAAATTAGAGAGTCAGTTGCACTGGGAAATTATTGTCCTCTAAGGTGAACTCTGAATGCACAGTGCACCATCAGTTCTGTTTCTTACTCTCAAGATGGAGGATGTAGCACATGTTTATAACAGAAGTCCTTAAAGCACTGTGAATGTTGTAGGTATCTCTGGGATTCCTATCACATCAGCAGCCTGCACAAATATTCTGGTGAGTTGAGTAAATGTCTTTCAGTAAGAATATGCTGCCACTCGCAGATAAGGACCTCACTCACCTTTCCTCAGTGGTATCACCCTAATGAATGATATCTGGAAGCACGTGGTGGAAAGTAAATATACTCAAGAAGCGTTGGGTACATCTGAGTTTCCCTCTAAAAATACCATGTGAAACACTCCAAAGCTGGCTTGTGGTACCATCACAGGCAGAAATGTGGGTAACAATTATCCTAGACTTAGGACTGTCCTGCAGGGGCTATGTATTTTTTCTGTGGGGCAAACATGGATTTTCTGAAAAATGTATGGTAAAATATGTTTCTGATTTAGACTATTGAAATAACCCACCATTTCTGAAAAGCAAATTTGCATAATGCAGAATTAGAGACAGCAAACTTTTGTTACACTCACAATGGTTTTCATAATTAATCCATCTTTTCTGATAAGCCAGTAGCATACCCAATAGCTGTTTCATAGCTGTCTACCTGTGATAACAGCTGACCTGCTGTATTGTGATGCTAACTACAGAAACACTATTTTGTTTGAATAGTATGCCTCCTGAAGCATTTGAAGACTACAGAAATTCTCTCAGTATAATTAGCAGATAAGACCTGTGCAATGCTCCTTGAGGCTGAATGCTAACAATCACGCATAAGCTACATAATAGCCCTTTGGTGAGAGAAAGATGCAGTAAACTTTTCTTTTTCTGCAGAGACTCTCAAATAAACATCTTTGAGGAAATGTTTTATCATTTTTCACCCAGACGCACTCCAGGTTGCAGCCTCTCTCTGTAATCTGTTCCAGTGCTTGACTACTGTTATTGTGCTGGTTGTTCCTAATATCAGTTTGGAATTTCCTTGCTGCAATTTGTGTCTACTGGCTTCTCTTGCACCTCCAAGAAGAGTTTGACCTGGTCTTCACATCCTTTCAGAAGGTAGCTGTAGGTAGCTATAACATCCCCTGGGGATGTTCTTAAGACTAAACAAATCCAGTTCCCACAGACCTTGTACATTGTGTCTCATCCTCCTAATCTTCTCGATAGCTGTCCATTGAACTCAAACATGTATGTCAAAAACTTTCTCCTCTTGAGGAGCCAACCTAGATACATTACTCTAGATATGATCAATGCTGTTCAATAGAGGGAAATAATCACATCCTTCAGTCTACTGCTCATATTCATGCTAATGTAGTTCAGTATGTGGTTGACCACCTTCACTACAGCACCATACTGATGACCCATGTTTGAGTTCTTCTCCACCAGATTCTTTTGTGGAGAGCCCTTCCCTAGCCACCAAGTCACCAGACACTATTGTTATTCACGTTTATTACATCCCAAATGCAGGAATTGGCACTTGCCTTGTTGATCATGAGGATTTTGGCTACTCATTTATCCACCTGTGATTTTTTTAGAATGGGTGGTGCACCCCTCATACTGGCTCTGACTGTTCCCCTATGGTTCTGAAATGCCCAAGCAAGGCCTTAATGTTTAAAATCAGAGGCAAAGACCATTTTCTAGGTGTTTTGTCACTAAACTCAATGCCTCACATTTTCCTTAGGCTTCCTTTTGCTTGCACAGTACCTCTAGAAATCCTTTTTTGGCTTTCCATCTCACTCTAGTTTCAGCTTCATCTGACCTTTGTTTTTCTTAACTCCTTCCTGGCATGTACAGGTTCTTCCCAAGAAGCACACCCCTGCTTCCTCCTTCTGTATACTTTGTTCTTTTATACTTGTAGCAGTTTTGTTCGCTTACTTTACTCTCTGTGAGATAAGAGGTTAGGAGTGGGCAAAAAGCAGGCTCAACACTTTAAAGAATATAAAGAAGTTTATTACTAACAGAATTAAAGGTAAAAGAAAATAATATGAACTTAAAACAAACCCCCCTTTCTCTTCCAAACACTCCCCTCTTCTTCCAAACTGCACAAAAAGATAACAAACATGTGATTTCAGGTCAGTATTACAGTCTTTAAAAGTCTCTTCTATATTTGAGAGGAAAAGAGGTGCTTTCTGCTTAGTGTGGTTTCTAAACTGTTAGAAGCAAAAACCAGATTCCGCCCGGAGAAAAAAATCTGCTGACGTGAAAAAAACATCTCTCTCATGAATTTTGCAGTCTTTTTACACTACTACCATGGGTNGTCTTCTTCAGTTTGGTGCTGGCTTCAGGGAGCAAGAAGCTCCACCGGTCTGCGCGGGGCCACGTGAGGGGGAGAACTCGCCAGTCTCTCAGACCCGCTTTCAAGTTCAGTTGTGCAGCAAATTATTGTTGTTTTCAGCTGCCCACGGCTCTTTCTTGCAGCAACTTAGAGTCTGTGCCGCTGAGCTGGAGGGAGAGAGTGGAGGCCGCAGGAGACCCCGGCCCAGCAGGGCCTGGCCCCGGCCACCCCTCTGGGAGAGACCAGAAACCAAAAGCTCTCTTTCCCGCGGCTGTGCTGACTTTGATATGCAAAATCGTGAGAAGGGATTGGCCTGCAAGTCTGTCTGCCAACTCAGTTTCCTTCAACCCACTACAATACTTCAGGTCAATTCATCAGTACTGCAGTACTGGCCTTCTACTATGGTTGCTTGACCTTCTGTACATCAAAATGGATGATTCTGGTGCTTTGAAGAGCTTTTCCTGAATATCAACTAGATCTTCCAAACCTCTTTGTTCTTCAGAGGAGTTTCCAATGAGATGCTTTCAAGCATGTCACTGAGTTAGCTGAAATATTCTTTCCAAAAGTCCATGTTTGTGATACTAATATTCATCTTGATCACTTCTCTTAGGAACTTAAACTCCCCTATCTTGGGAGCATTTTTTCCTGCTGTCAAATTTGCTGTTTACCTTACTAACCTTTAAAAGGAAGACTCAGTCCTTCCTTAATCATAAATTGAATGTCCAATAGCTTTCCCCTGACAGCTTACAGATCACTTACTTGTGTCAAGAAATAAACCTTGATGCTCTCCAGACATCTGCATTGCTTGTGGTCTCCAGTATTGTCCTTCCAGCATATGTCAGGATGACAAAGCTCTCTGTGAGAGCCATGGCCGGTAACAGCAGAGCTTCCTTAGCAAAATGTACCCTAATGTCACACACTCCATGCTGCTATATCCCCTGATCCTTACCTACAAGCCTTCAGAGGCTTGTTAGCCACTCCAAAGAACAGGTCAGTTCACTTATCTGTCACTTTGTATAGAGAATGACTCATCCTCTTCATCTTCCTGGACAGACCTTTCTAATGAGAAAGTGTGACAAAATCGTACATTCCAAGAGACTGATGCATGGACCCAACTACAGAACTCTCAAAGGGATGAGCAGCTTTCCATTCAAGTCATATGATCTAGACAAATAGGATCCTATATTTTATTTCTATACTGGTGAGCGTAAGATTAACTTTTTATATTATGCAACAGCAAGCCAGATTGTATCCTGTTATTTTTGCTCAATTTTGTGACATTTGTAAAAGTTGCAGCTCTTCAGAACATAGTTACTTGTACATGTATGTGAAAGAACCTCACACCAGGACTGAGAAAATTCACCAATTCAATTAGACTGATGTCTTAGAAGACGTGTAAGATAATACAACAGTATTAGTGCCATGGTTTAACCCCAGCTGGCAACCAAGTACCATGCAGATGCTCGCTACCCTTTCCCTTCCCTCCCATGGATTTGGAGAAGAATCAGGAAAGAAAAGAAAATAAAACTCTTGGATTGAGGTAAGAACAGTTTAATAATGGGGAAAAAATAGTAATAATAATATTAACAACAACACCACCACTACTACTACAACTACTACTAATAATAATGATAATAGGGTAAGAGTGAGATAAAACACAAGAAAAATGAGGGATGAACTGTACAATTGCTCACCGCCCACTGACCAATGCCAAGCCTGTCCTCAAGCTGCAATTGGCCTCCCTTCAAGGTAATTCCTCCAGTTTATAAACTGAACATGATGTTCTATGAAATGGAATATTCTTTTGTGCAGTTCAGATCAGCTGTTCTTGGCCATGCTCCCTCCCAGCTTCTTGTGCAGCTCCTCCCTGCGGAGCACGGGACACTGAAAAGTCTTTGAGTTAGTAAGCACCACTCAATAGTAACCAAAACACCAGTGTGTAATCAACCTCGTTCTCATATTGAATCCAAAACATAGCACTGTACCAGCCCTTAAGGAATTAGCTCTATCCCCACTCTCTGAAACCAGAGCAATTAGGTAGTCATGTTAAAGAAGAATACAACTGTCTTTAAAATAAATATCAAGTGCATTTTTTCTTTTCGGTTGATTCCACACAGAACACTCATTTTTCTGTCAAAATTATGGCTAATGATTGTCTTCTGCATTAATAAAGCCAAAGCACAGATGGTAAAAACAGGGAAAGGATACACTTAGATACCTGGCATCTAAGACCTCACTCTTGATGTTTGAAGCCCAGAGGAGACAACACCTCCTGTACACCAGTTTGTTTTGCTTGCCAGCCATGTACTCTAAGCTGTCATTTTTGACTCTGAAAGATAACTGCAGAATGTTTCTTACTCCTGTAGTCCTACAATTAATGGTTAACTGTAATATTATCTTCTCTTTCTACAGAAGTAGAGACGACAGCAGTTGCTCTTAATACGTATTATGGAATTAGAGAAGTATCTCCTCTAGAAATTGAGATTTTCTCATTTCTCATTCTTTTTGTCATGTGTATGTAAAAGGCACACTTCTGGTACACTTCAGAGAGGGTCAGTGTGACTTGAATAAGAGCAAAGCTACAGCACAGTGTTTAGAAATGCTTGCATAAGACAAATGATTAACACACTCTAGCAGAGAAAAAAAGGAATTAAGGTTGTAATAATTTATTGCAGTTCACTGAGAACATTTTTAGTGCTTAAATACATTTCTGTTTCAAGATTAATTAAATTATGATTACACTAATCTATTCCACTCAGGTCTTTCCTGTGAGTCCATGGCCATTTAAGGGAAAATTAATATGTTTGTGTAAAACTAACACATTAGGAGTGTAAAAGTTTATGTGCAAGTTTTCTCTTTCTCATGCAGCAAAGAATAGATAATTGTTGATAAAATTTTGACAAGAGTTAATGAAATTTGTATGAGTTTCTAATTTGAAGTATATTAATGTGTCACAGTGGAAGTGCTCTTTAAATATTAAAATTCTGAAAATGTATTCAAAAGCGTATGGTACATCTAAAAATAATTTTATCATCCAAAGTTAACGAGGAAGTTGTGTGCTATGGCACTCTAATTGTAATGTGTACTGTACTTTTCAGCCCTACAAGAGACTTGGGCCCAATCAGCTATCATAGGAGACAACTCTCACTAAAAACCATCTGCAAAGCATGGCTTCTGAAGGGAAAGCCACAGGGAACAGCAGCAGGAAGCATTAAGCAGAAGTGTGGTAATACTGAACCACTATTCTGATGGTTTCCTGAGAGCTTACAGAACTTGTGTCTTTTCCTTTTTTGATTTAACAAAATCTCTTATTCTACTGGCAGCCAAAAGAGAAAACTGTCTAGTGCATTGGACAACTAGGGGAATGGTCTTTTAATTGATTAGTGGGAAGGGCTGGATCATCTGTAAGCAGTACTAAAAGTTACTAATTTTCTAGTTTTCTAACTTATAGAAAATAAGAAAATTTTTTAAAGCTTAAGTAAGAATTTATCAGGAGACAGATTATTCTTTTCTGTCCTCACAAGTTTGGCAATTCTCACATCTCTTTCAAACTTCTTATGCTTCTGCAGAGTGCTATAAAGGATATACCTCACCAGACAGGATTTGCAAATTGAGTCAACTCTATATGGGATTAAGACCAGTTTGCACATAGTTCAGCAAGCTTATTTGTACGCATAAGGCCACTGTTGTAGAGATTTTTGCAGAGGCAGAGAGAAGTAGAAGAGGAAAAAGCTGCAAATTCAATTGGTGGGCTGTGAAGCTATGAGTATGTTTAGACACAATCCATTCTCATGATTTTTATAGGGAAAAAAGTGGAGGACTCATATTCTTTCTCACACTGTTTTGTCAAGTTTGGTTCTATCTAAGCAGAAAATATATTCTAGGCATACAGCCAAGACAGAGAATGGCAGAAGAGACAACCAAGGGGAAAATGAAGCGGGCTGTCAGAGTGCAGAGTCCAAGAGAGGGGAATTTAATTAGGTAGGAAGCCATTATGTAAACATTTAGATGGAATTGGTGAATATTCAGAATTTAGTTTCTCATCAAAAAGTGAATAGGAAGTGACAGTTAGACTACCAACAGCTGCTGAACGGGCAGCTAGAGATAAGGAAAAAGCATCTAGATAGAGAAGATAAGCATTAAACTAGAAGTTAAAAAACAATAATTGGTATGGGAACTGTAATTGGTTTCTTAATATTTTTTTACTGCCTTTTGGCTGGAAGCTGTTTTCCTTGGTGGAAAGAGATAGTGAAACTAGCATTCTCCAAAATGTTCTTTATTAAAGAAAAAATTTACAATATGTGTGGAAGAGACATTACAAAACTTGTGATCAGATGCAGAAAAGAATAAGTTCATTCCAATTTAGCAACCGTGATAAGCACACAGTTGAAGTAAAGTAGGTATTTAACTGCTTCTACTAGCAAATGTTTGTACAAATTCAGCACTTTTGAAGACATTTGGCTTTTAAGCACTTGGGGCATGGATTCAGTGGAACTTCCTACACATGGCAACATGCTTGTTTTTTACAATAGTAAACACTTCTATTTAATGCATCTATGTCAGTGAGAAATTCTTCACCTAAACCCTGAAGTTAAACTTCAAATTTTCTAAAACATATGTTGTATGAATTAAAAATAGTAAAAATACTATGTCCATAAAAAATGAAGGTGCAGTGTCAGTAATGGAAGACTTATTTGATCTTGCAGCACACTGATTTATTTATGGGGAAGAATGAGAAAAATATCCCTGCCTTCTCTCGAGTTTTTTTCCTCAATGACCCTACATGTTCCATAATTTCTTAGAAAGACAAAGCATTATCTCCCTCCCATTTATATTTCTCCTGGCTTATATTACAATTCTCTAGATATACCTTGTCATGTTATTTACCTCGGTATCCAGATGCAGGATGCCTACTGATTCTTGGACTCTTGCAAATAAATCACTCTTTCAAGAGTGCATGCTGCAAGGCCAGGTTTAACTGAAGGACCTAATGTTCTTCAATTGTAGAATGTCTCAATAACCTTGCTATGCAGAACAAAGATGAGTAAATTGATTTCCAGAATTAAAGGAGTAGATTATTGCTCCTCTACAGATGGCCTTCCATAAATCTTGAGGGATAAAAAATCTATTAGAACAATCAAGATTTGAATAGACAAAAAATATCTAAGGTCTACAAATATGGCAATTTTTATATGACGAATGTTGCTGCAGTTTGCTAGTCTTGCTCACAAACTATGAAAAAATTTAACAGTATACGAAAGTCTTCACAGTAAATGTCCCTAAGTAACAATAAATCTCCACCCTGTATTGATGTGGGATTATTTCTCCCCAGGTGCAGAACTGGGCATTTTCCTTTGTTGAACTTCACAAAATCACTCTGTCCAATTCTCCAGCCTGTCCAGATTCCTTTGAATGGTAGCAAGAACTTCAAATGAATCGGCCATGATCCCTATTCCCCATCTGTATCGTCTGTAAACTTGATGAGGATGCACTCTGCCCAGTCATCCAGGTCATAACTGAGGATGTAAAACAGTATTGGCCCTGGTATCAACCCCTTGGGTGCACCATGAGTGACTGGTCTCCAGCTGCACTTTGTGTTGATCATAATCCTTTGAGCCTGACAGTTCAGCCAGTTTTCAGTCACCTCACTGTGAATTTATCATACAAAAATACTTCTCTTTTCTTTTTTTCCAACTTGTAATAGGAACAAGGGGAACGGAAATAATAAAGAATTCAAACATCCTTATATATGTACCTTATGAGACTGCAAATTTTTAAATTTTTTTCCACTGCCCAATATACTTCTTGTTTCCCAGCTCACCTCTTCCCTTGTAATATCTATTGAGTATTTCAACCACACTGTCCTCTTTACA
Organism: Edolisoma coerulescens; assembly: GCA_013397115.1. Lineage (NCBI taxonomy): Eukaryota > Metazoa > Chordata > Aves > Passeriformes > Campephagidae > Edolisoma > Edolisoma coerulescens. The sequence continues at coordinate 27,505 of VWZW01000649.1, read as the reverse complement.
TTGAATTTTGCAAACAGTTTTGCTCAGGTTGTAGAGGGAATATGTATCTCTGTATTACAACTTCTTTGATTCTTTGGTCCATAATTATTCAGTAAGAGAGTTCCCTTGCTACATTATATCAAGATATATACTGTTTGTGGTATACATTCTGAATTACATATGTCAAAATGTGTATCATGAGGAAGAGCTGTAATTTAAATTAACCTGGTTTTGAGACTATCATTTAGCAGTGTCTGACAAAAAGCCATGAGTCATTTAGCATCTTGGATAAATAATGCAGCACTTTAAAAGACATTGATCTATGTAAACAAATATTCCACTACCAAGAAGAACAAGTACACACTTGCTCTTCTCCTTAGATAATCAGGTATCTTTCTATCAGAAAGAAAATTATCTGCATAACCACGAAAGTCAATAAAACCAAATTCATTCCCTACTGTGGGTCCTTTCACAGTTTACACTTGTCATCCCACCCTAAATATTATTTTTTTCTTTCCTCTTCTCCTTATTCCTTGGCAATTATTCACTTCCTACTCACTACATTGACATACAGACATGAAGGAATTTTCACATTAACAAAACCCCTTAGAGGTTGTTCTTCATGTGCTTATGAGTAAAACATGAAATAAAAAACAGCCAGATGGAATCCTTTGATTCTATTAATTTCATTTCTGGTCAATTAAGAAAACTTAGCTGGCCCAAGGATAAAGAAAATATTTTTTATCTACCACGTAACATCTACAAAAAAAATAAAAAAAAAAAAAGGGGTGAATTATCATTATGTTTGCCGGTTTGGATAGATTTTAAACACATATGTTAGCCTATCTTAAGCTAATTTCCTGGGAGAATGTTAAAATGCCTATTTAAATCATTTGGATCACTTGTGATACTGCAGCACTGGGATATGTCATAGAACAAACACATAGGAGTGAAAGCATAGGAAGGTACTGCATAAGCTTTGTGCAGGAATCAATAACCACAAACACCAGGAATGTATGTGCTGCAACTACTATGGCACATTAATTACTTCTAACAATTGGATAAGGAATGAAAACAAAAAGGGATACAGAGTAGGAGTAGATTTAAACTCTTGGCTCTAAACAACTAAGGAGGAAAAAAAGAACTTCAGCTGTGCAGGTGCTACAGTGTAGTAAGATAGGGGCACATACAACAAGGACAAAAGACCACCAAGGATTCTTGCAGAAGGAGGTTTACTTTTTTACTCTACATTTGGGAACAATATTATAGAATTATGTGTAGAGAAGAAGCTGTAACAAGAATTGCAAAAACTTTTGAAGATCAGCTGATAAAATATCAGTGGACCATGGAAAACAGACTGTCAGAAGACAGACAGCTTTTAGGAAAGCTATTGTTCTCAAACTTATGTCTAACTAGAAGGAATATGTACAGCTAACGTGATCAATTAAGTTGGCAATTAAAATTAATTGGTGATACTGAGGTGTAAAATTTATGTTGAGAGAACCAAGAAAAATAGTATATTTTAACTGATTTAAAAAAGGAAATGGTAGAAATAGTGGGATTTTTTTCTTTATTTTCCTTTTACTCATGGTTCTGTTAAATTGTTGTTGTCATATTGAGAAAAAAAGAAAGCACAGAAATCTAGGAAGACACAGAGATTTTGAAAGGTTTCTGTAAACATGTTTTGTGAATGACATTCCTTTATCTTTGAAAATGCAGACCAGATAAACCTTTTTGGACAATTAGGCACTTATAGGAAGACAAAGAATCATACATTTTCAGTGAAAGCTAGGTGAAATATTTTTCTTGGATTTGGGTTGGAATAGGAATATTAGTGCCTTATATTTACTTATGTATTTGTCTTTTTACTGAGATGCTCCAAATATGCCACTGTCTTTACAATAATTGCAAATTATAATTGCAATACAATTTCAGCATGATTCAATTTTGCATGTATGTGTATGTATTTGCCTTTCTCTTCAAGTTTTATTCCCAAGTCATAGATAATAAATGGAGCATTTACTTTCAGAATTCAAAACAGTACTACAAAATAAATGAGGTGTTGGGTAATCTATAATGTTTGGTATACAATTAATCATGACCAATATAAGATAAGAATCTCACTAATGTTGATTTTTTGAGAAGAAAACCAAGAGAAGCATAACAGCAGGATTAGAAACCATCAATTATTTCTTTGGTAAATGCTGTGTTGAAGAAAATGTTATTTTAGGGCTAAGACATTTATTATTAAGGAGAAATTAAAATGAGAACTGACCTATGAGAACTGACTGCAGTCTTGCTGAAATCACATATAGCGAAGAACCTGCCAGTGTTTTAACTCTCTTTATAGGATACAATATCTATATAAAAGAGCTCCATGGGTTGAAACTTGGCTTTTTACTCTATCAGATTTGTGGTAATTCTGTGGGAAAAAAAAAAAACAATTTTCACTGAGGTTCTTACATCAGTTCCATCAGAAACAATAGCTATTTCCTGTTGTCTCAAGTTGTACATGATTGAGATATTAAAGAGATGTGAAATTCTATTCCTTATTTGACCCTCTTTCCGATGAGATCGATCAGGATGGCGTCTGAGTCACTTAAAGAAATGACCCCTCATGGAGTGCTTTGGAAAATCATATAATTTCTCCATCATTCACGTACTTAACTGTGCCCTAAGGTATAATGAAGTAACATATGGGTCAAGATAATCTAAATTCTGCTTAAACGGAAGTAGCATTTTGTTTGTTTTCTAAATATATGAGAAGACAGTTTACCATAGGAAAGAGAGGGAGAAAGATGGAGAGGAATGGTGAAGAGGAGATGATATTGGTATACAGACAGACTGAAAAGAGAAGCTATAAGTTTCTTTCCAGCTTATGTTGACTGTGAGAAAGAGTTTTGAAAGAAATTCGAATCTGTCGAGTCTGACTCTTTGACACACTCTCGAGTGGTAGCTCAACTCTTCTTGCCTTAAAAGATACATAAACCCAGGTTCACTAGAAGGTCAGTCAGGAAGCTCAATATAGCATTCTACTTACGTAAAGAAAGATGTCCTACAAATAGTTTAGAATGGCTATCACTTAGTTTATGAATTTGATGTGGAAACTCCTGACTTTACTTGTAATAGATGCATTTTTTAAGGTGTAAACAATACTGTACATACAGTGTGTGTACTTGATTTATTGCCCTCTTGTTTCTCACATCAAACTTTAAGTTGCACGGAGTATGGAATCATAGTATCACCTAATCATTTAGCTTGGAAAAGGCCTTTAAGATCATTGAGTCCAACTGTTAACCCAGCACTGCCAAGTCTACTACTAAACCATGTCCCTAGGGGCCACATTTACATGTTTTTTAAATACCTCCAGGGGTGGTGACTCAACCACTTACTTCCCCAAGCAGGCTGTTCCAGGCTTGACAACCCTTTCAGGGAAAAAATTTTTCCTCATATTCAATCTAAACCTCCTTTGTTGCAACTTGAAGTCATTTCCTTTTGTCCTATCCCTTGTAACTTGGCAGAAGAGTCTGACCCCCACCTCGCTACAACGTCCCTTCAGGCAGTTGTAGTGAACAATAAGGCCCCCTTGAGCCTCCTTTCCTCCAGGTTAAACACCCCCATCTCCCTCAGCTGTTCCTTATCAGACTTGTTTTCCAGACCCTTCACCGGCTCCTCTGCCCTTTGGCCACACTCCAGCACCTCAATGTCTTTCTTGTAGTGAGGGGCACAGAACTGAACACAGGATTTGAGGTGTGGCCTCACCAGTGCCAAGTACAGGGGGACAATCACTGCCCTGGTCCTGATGGCCACACTATTTCTGACACAGCTCAGGATGCCATTGGTTCTTTTGGCCACCTGGGCACACATTGGCTCCTGTTCAGTCAGCTGTCAACCAGTATCCCCCAGGTCTTTTTTCTTCTGGGCAGCTTTTCAGCCACTCTGCCCCAAGCCTATAGCATTCCATGGATTTGTAATGACCTGACTTCGCCTTGTTGAAATGTCTATGTTTGTCCTTGGCCCACTGATCCAGCCTATCCAGATCTGTTTGCAGAGCTTTCCTACCCTCTAGCAGAGCAACAGCCCTGCCCAACTTGGCATTATCTGCAAACTGACTGAGGGAGTGCTTGATCCTCTCGTTCAGATCACCAGTAAAGGTCTTAGCCAGGACTGGCCCTAATACTGTGTGCTAGGGAACACCACTCTACAACATTACTGTTCTGACTGGAAAAGTGAAATATGTTGCTAAAAATCTGGCAAGGAATTGCTAGATTTTAAGTCAAAATAGTAAGGATATGAGCAATGTGAAAGACAACATAGCAACATCGTACTTCTCCAGAAGGCAGTTGATTCGATTGGCTGTGAACTTCTCTGAGTGTGACAACATTAAGATTTTTGTCAGACTAATAAGCAAACAGATAAAAACAAACAAACAAACAAAAACTCTACAACCAATGAAAGCATAAATAATTGGCTTTTTCCACACACCTACAGCACTCTATATTTGACTTCTCCTTATTTGGTATAGATAGTTTCCCCCCCTTCAAAACATATTTTATCTATCAGAAACCAAAATTTTAGTGAGATGAGTAGATAGAAGAGAATAGTTTACGTTCTGCTCTTGCAACTCCAGATTTCTGGACCAGCTGGCCTTAGGGCTAGTTTTGTTTCTTGGGTTTGGCTATAAAAAGAATGTCAAAGTATTCTCTGCAAGTCAAATAATGACTGTACTCCAGTACAAGAATAACTCTTCCTTTTGTTTCAGAGAAACCTCTGAGTCAATGCACACAGCATCAACAAGAGACCTGATATAAGGTTTTGTGATTTGCAGATACAAAACATTTCCAAGAAGTTCTGCAGAGAAAAAAGTAAAATGTGGGAAACACAAACCAAATCCTCACCTGTGAGAGGACAAAAGTGGAGATCTCTGAATGTGGTCTGAATCTGCTTCTAGATTTGAACAAACCTGCTCTCAGTGGCAACTGAAGTTGAGGTTTTCTACATTAGAAGTATAAGTTGGGTTGCCTGAAGACAAGAATGTAGTGAGTGTGCCAATTCTCTTCGTACGTATCTGAAATACTTCCTTTTACTACAATGGAGCTGTTCAATCATACAGCTCAAAAGGTATGAAGATCACACTGCAGGCAATGAAGGGAAATCCTCCTTTTCTTTTGCAATAAAGACAAATCTGGCAAGAAGAGGAGTTCTTGAAGTAGTGTCCTTTCTCCCATTCTGAACAGAAGCCTCAAATGATGCCAAGGGAAATTTGCATATGGTAAGACTTAGTGAAAACTAGTCAAGATATCAAACTTGACCTAAAGTGAAGGTTTAAAATAGATTTTTGTGGGATTTAGAAATTATCCACTGTGACTAGCTGTGTTACAGACAGTTTGCTTTCCAGCACTTCAAGATAATGGAAGATCTAAGTAGTCCTTATATCATATTTAGAGGAATAGAAATTGAGTGATATTGGAATATTACTTCATTTACTTAACTTGAAAGCACAAGTTTAAGCCTTGTATTAAAAATATAAAGAACTACATAAAATACCCTGTGATGTTGGTATATTGTTAAGATTGACCATATTTGAGTTGGTTCACTGTTCTTTGGGAAACAAGGGAAGAGGCATATGGCCCATAGCATTTTAATATATGCTAGAAATGTAAGTACACTGTGAAATGAGGTAAAAAGTGTCTGAGGAAAATGAGCAGATGAAATTGTTTCACTATTGAAAGCTGTGTTTGGCCAAAACTTTATATACATGTATGCCTTTTTCAAAGAGTGGATGTGAGTAAGAATCAATACAAGAATAAATCCAATTTTTTTTTTCAATCGTTCTTTATCCTATTTCACACTTTCAGTTTGCACCTCCTGTATAACCAAACTTCCCTTTTAAAACCTTGCAGAATTTTGTGCCTTCAGTTCAATGTTGCCTCTTACAGCACCAGAATCTGTTCGACCTCCTCCTTTGCCTTTCCTTTCCTGGAATCCGACCAGTGAGTGTTCATTGCCTTTTCATGCCAGTGTTTTTCACTCTGAATTGTCTCTTTAGTCTAATCACAGCTTGGGCAGCTCCAGACCTTCAAGCTGCAGGAAGATGAGAGAGATCTAATGTGATCCAGCACAGAGGTATCATGAGTTCAGCATGAGTTTAATACATGGGTTTGTGATTGAATTTCCCCCGTTAGAATGACTGGTCTCTTTTTCTTATTTTTCTTCTTTTTTTTTTTTTTTTTCATTTTTTAAACATTTTTTTAATGGTTTGGGGTTTGTTTGTTTGTTTGTTTTTGATTGGAAACAAAGCAATCAAGACTGAATTTGGGGCAGAATCACAAAAATGCATAACAAAACATTTTATTATTTCTGAGAAATGAAAATAGTTTTATTTTACTTGATCTAACATTTCATCAGCTATTCATTTTTGGGTTTGGATCACTACAGTCACAAATATTCCAGACATTTAGTTGGTACCAGAGAAGACTTAGGGCTTTTGCCTCCCAACTCTAAGGGCTTCCTACACTTGAATTATACTTCTTCAGAAAACCACATTTACTCTGGCTCAGAAAGAAAAGAAATAAATTCAAAACCAGACAAAAAATAGGTTTAACAGAATAATAGAATAAGTTTCAAAATCAGACTAGTAAACTGGACTAGTACTGCCTGCAAAATGAGATGTTTAGATTTATTTCTGGGACATTAAGTCTTTAACTCTGTTAATGATTTCAAGTTCAGATACTATATTCCACTGACTACATACAATTCAAGATAACAGGACAGAAATTAAACTAGGGAAGATGTATATTGAGGAACAGATCTGCCAATCCCAAATAAGATTAATTCAAAAAAATGGATAGCATTTTGAGGGAACATAATATTGAAGTAGAATAGGGTTAGGATGAGCTCAGTAATCTATGATTAGACTTCCCCAAAAGTATTTGTTTTAAAACTCTCAGGAAATAGAACTTATTTCCAGCTTCAAGTGAGAAAGATTTTGAGTATTTATTTGATGCAAATTTTATTTTTTTCAGCTGCACTGTTCAGTACTCTGCTTACAGAGCTTAAATATTACTTAGGTTTTGAGCTAATGTAAGCAATTAATTCATAGCTAGTAATGTATTTGATGAATTTTACTCTCTTCAGTGCATGAATTTTCAATGAGCAGGCTATGATTTTTCTCTAACTTATTCAGTATTTGAAATGATTACCCAATAAATTTATTTTGATAATTCTTGGATGGTAAATGGTTTGGAAGGAAATAATTTGAAAAGAGGTATATTTACCACGTGGTCTAGGAAAAAATATTTTCCGTACAGGTCAACCTTCTTTTCTACCTAAAGAGCTCTAATTCTTGTCAGGAGAAGCAAAGATATAGATTAAAAACTTTTTAGATGGTGCACATTCAGAGATCTCTGTTGCTCCCACTTTTTACTGAACTCTCTCATATACCTCAGCAAACAAACAAATCTTTGAAATTTTAATAGTAATTGAATTCCTTTTTGCTGTGAAATAGCTGGGGGAGAGTGTGAATTTCCTGGAACCCACAAAGCTGACTTGAAAGATGGCATAACGCATCTCCAACATAACCAGCTCTTGGAAAGTTATCTAAAGCATCTCTTGTCCATGCACTTAGACAATAGATCACCAAAATTAAATAATTTTATAATGATATGATATTAAAACCTCTCTATATATAGACTGAGATATTTTACCTGTTTGAAGACTTTTTTATTTAAACACATTTTCATTTGAACATCAAGTAACTGAATACTTTTAACTATGAGGGGTTTTTCTGCTGACTTCTTCAAGTATGGAAACATGAAACAATTTCTTCTGTAAAGGGATATCTTGTTTTGTCAGTACCTATTCCAGCTCCCTCATTGTCCTAAGTTCTCCCTCTCTCTGACGTGCCTCTGTTGAGAAAAAACAGGTCAGAAATATTCTTGTGTCTCAACAGAGACAGGATCCCAGACCAGATGTTTCCTCCTGAGACCTCAAATCTAGTGCTCAATGCACACATGAAAAAGTGAGTTCTCTGCAAAATACAGTGGCCATCCTTTTTCTTTTACCAATAGCTTAGAGGGTGTGACACAGAAATCTAAATTGCTATGGGGTGAATAGATCTTTCACAGCTTGCAGGAGCTACTGCAAATGGAAAAATAAAGCAACAATGACACTTTCATCCGTGTTTCAAAAGGAGTAATTCTTGCTGGTTTTTTGCTTTTTTTTTTTAATAAATTATAAATCAGACCCCTCTTTTTGATAAAAGATTCTAGGGTCTTTATTTTAATATTTCCAAGATCTTTTTTGCTGCAACACTATTGACCTAGCCAAGTATACCTTTTGCTCAGAGTGCTGCTTTCTGCAACTTTGATTAGAATTGCTTTTAATGAAGGGTTATTAAAACTAATGTTTTTATAAAAAATAATTAAAAATTACATGTTGTGAAACTAAGCCCTAAAGCATCTAAGGCACTCAGTGAATCTGGCTCCTGATCTAGAGGTGTTGAGTCTGTTCTCATGAAAGATAGAGTAAAAGCATATTTGCATTATATTATAATATTAAAAGTTCAAATAGTAAATTGCATTTTATGTGTATGTTGATACATAATATGGAATAACTTGAAAAAGTAAAGAAATTATTTAACAATTTCACCCATATCTTTTTCATCATTCCTTCCTTAGACATGTCAAACAGAGAAAGAAGCAGGGAGATGTTTTTGTTGTCATCTGACAGTTTGAACAAAAACATTAAAATTTGTTTACTGATCTACTAAATCCTCATGCTGTTATTCATAAAGGCTGCATCAATTTTCTTGGTTTTTTTCCGTGGGAAATTGTGGAACTCTACTACTCTGTACAATCTTCAGTACTTTTCTGCTTCCCTCTCAGCACAGCTCTGTGGTGAAATCAACATGGCAGATAATCTCCCACTGTATCAAACCCCTTTGGATGCTGCACATTAATGTTCGGCATCTTCAACCATTGCTCTGGGTAAGTAACATTTTACTCACTTTTTCTGTACTCAAACTCTTGTGAAGCCTTTCCTGACTTGCCTTTGTGCTACAGATGCGACAGTTACAATGAGCTAAATTGAATAAGAGGCTATTTGGAACAAAAGAGGAGTAAAAGACTCAGGTTGTCCTTTTCTGATGATGGAAGCATATCTTTATGAAAGACCTGAATGGGATTTCTGCAAAATTCCATTATTCATTTCAGTGCAATAATACAATCACTATACAGTATGAACCCAGCAATCAATAGTTTAGCGTACAGCTTTGATGAGCTGTTTCTTCCTGCTTCCAATTTATACCTTAAAGAGGAGCTTTGCCTGTAGAGTTCACTGTGTTCAACTAATACACCAATTAGGTACTGTGACAAGGTTCTGCATTATCAAAAATCAAAGCTTTCCATAGAGAATAATCTTCTTATTGTAGAAAGTTGGTCAGGGAGGAAGTCAATGAAAGACCAAGAATATGTATGCACAATATTAATCTCAATGTAGATTATGCACATTAAATAAGGATAGGAAGAGCATAGCCTCTGGACAGGACAGCAGTATCTTTTGAAGCAAGCCACTGAAAAAAAGCACTTAAAATGTTTAAATGATTAATGCTAAACACTGCACACTGTGATCTCTTTCAAAAAAGAGATTTTTACATCCCAGGATTTTGGTGGAGAAAGTGGTCTGAGTTATTAGAAAAATGATAAGGTCTGTTGGATTTATATCTTTACTTACATTTTGGTTAATAATTCTGTTGTTATAGTATTTTAAAATGTTTTCGCTCCAGATTTTTAAATACTATTATGCTTAACCAAAAATCAAGTGCAGAAGTTGCAGTTCTCAGGTGGTGGGTTGACCTTGTTTGGCTGTAAGAAGCCTGCCTAGCTGCTCTCTTACTCCCCCTCCTCAAAAGGACAGGGGAAGAAAATAAGGTTGAAAATATTATGGGTCAAGAGGAAAACAGAGAGATTGCTCACCATTTACCATCATGGGCAAAACAGATCAACTTGGCAAAAATTAATTTAAGATATTTTCAATTAAAATAGATTCAGATAGTGAGAAACAAAAAAACTAAAACACCTTCCTACCTTCCCCCCCCAGGTCTTTTTTGTTCAGACTCATTCCTTTATTCCCAACTTGTCTATCTCTCTGCCTCCAAGAAATGCAAAGGGATGGGGAAGCGAGGGGGTTGAGCTCAGTCCATACCGTTTCTCTCCTCATTTCTCCTCCCACTTTTCCCCCACACCAGTGTGGGTCCTTTCCATGGGCTGCTGTCCCTCAGGATAAACCTGCTTCAGTCTGGTCTCTACATGTGATCTAAGAAATATCCACCTACTCCAGTGGGCGTTCCTCCCTGGCCTGCAAGGATGACATCCCCCTCCTCCTTCTTCACTGACCTTGGTGTCTCAAACATTTTTCCCCCTCACTTTTTACTGCTCTCCATTGTTTTTACCCTTTCTTAATGTTTTCCCAGACAAGCCATCAGCTTGGCTGATGGTCAGAGCCATGTCCTGTGCAGGGTCTGATGCAGAGCTGTCTGGATCTGGTCATGTCCAGCACGGAGCAGTCCCTGGCCTCTGCTCAGAGAGGCCACCTGTGTGGCTCCTTCCACTGCCAACACCTGGGCACAGACAGACAGCCAATGTAGTGCACACAGACATTAATACTGCCTGCTAAGCTGCACTTGCTCAAAGAGGAATGCTGTAGAGGTGATGCTGTGGTCAAGAAAGACTCATATGAACCCCAAAGGCATTACAGAACACTCAAAATAAGTTTTTCTGACCAGCCCTCTGCTTCCTTCATCCTATGCTGCATAGAAAAGAGCTGGCACAAATTACCAGCATGTGGAAAATCAGAGCTGTGTTCATGAGTTGCTACTTTTAAATTGGAAGAAACCTTTCTCCCTTCCCCCATTTGGCAGATTTCCTCAGTTTTGTGGTATTTATCTTCTGATGCAGAAAAAAAGGTGATTAACAGGAGCAACATATGACAATCCACATGACTGTGTAATCACACTAAAAAAAAGTTAGACCATTTCTAACACAGAGGGCTTGGGCTCAAATTCGACCTGTGTCTCAGAGCTGTGCCCAAATTAATGTGGATAAAATTAATGGGGTTAGTTACTCACTGTTCTTATAGTCTGAAATCTGACCAGGTTAATATAGGAATATTTTTGGTTTGGGTGCCTTCGTTATGCCTTTCATCCCTGTAAGTTTTGTGGTTGACTGAAGATAACTGTCTCACATGCTGACTTGTGACTTCATGTATTCCAAAAAGAAAAATATTTGGCAGATTACCCAAGGAATGGAATCTGCTTTCCATTAAAATTGAAATCAGTCTCTGGCAGATGGCATGTCTAATGGTGAAATGAAGGAAAACTATTTGTTAGGAAATATGAGTTTGAAGATTTCCCATTGTTAACTCACGCACACAACTGGAGAAGAAGGGCTGCTTTACTTGCTTGAGAATCTCCCACGTGTTTGGTATATCCAGGACTGGAAAACATGTTTTGACAGTGATGTGATAACGCTTCTCAATAGAGTGTGGACAATTTACAAAATCATTGTCTTTCCTTGATAGAAAATGGAAGTCAACTGCTATCATTCTTCTTGAATGTCTGTTAATTCCCTGGGCAGTTTGCAGTAAATTTCCTTTTTCTTTTCCTTAGTTGTTGGAAGCATTAGACTGTTTTCTGGAATATATGGTGCTGGCTTATATGGACCAACAGAAGACTTCAGTTGGAAGGGAGAAATACTTTTGATTACACTTGGAGCAGAAGCTTTACTTGTAGTTTCCAACAGAATAAAATATGTGATTTATTTCAGATACTTTGCACATCCAAGACATAACCAGTTTTCATAATTTTTCCTTGGTCTCTCAGAGATTCTGATATGTGTATTAATTTTCTATTATTTAATGTTTGTTCACTGTAAACTTAAGGCAAAAAAATCTTTTTATTCCATGAGAACCCAAAATATTAGGGTCAAACATTCTGTTAATGTGACAAAGAGAACAAGGTCACTATTTTCTTTTTTATCTCCAGGCTTCCAGCATATTAGTAACCTATTTTTCCAGTGCCTTGACCTGCTTTGCACTTGCCCAAGTAGGATTAAAAGTACTAGAGAAAGTAATTTTATAGGGGTGTGTATATTTATTGAAAATATGACAACAAACCGAGGACCTGTTTTGTATCTCTTCTATGTTAAAGAATTATATTTAAACAATTTCTAGCTCAGACATCATCAAACTAATTTCTAAACTTTTCTAAAAATATTTATCAAGTGAAACCAATAAAAATCTCTTCTCTTGGTGCACTAACCCATGGATCAATATACTTTCATAATTTACTTGTTCAACCTAAACAAAATTACTTCACTTAAGTCTACTTACAAGGTTTCTACCAACATAACTAGATCAGTTTCTAAATAGATTTTTTTAGATTGATACAAGTCTTTAATATATACACAGACAGAGATATCTGTGTGCAGTAGAAATTTGAGGAAAATGTTATTAAGAAGTATGTTTCATTCTGAATTATAATTCAGATATCTCTATATATTTCTTGTGAATTTCACCCCTGGCTCACACAAGGTGACAAAGTGGATATTTGGTATGATTAGAATTATATTTATGATTCTTTAAAATTTCAAGGGAAGGATTTTACTCCAAAATAAATCACTGAGGTACTTTTAAAGGCAGGCAATTGGATTGGGCACAAGGTGCTTTAGAGAATATATAAAAGCTAAAATGCATGTGAAATTGCAAGTGAAATGAATTCACAGATGTCTGAAAAACAGAAGTTTGCCTAACAATTCCCCAAGTTTACTAATCACCTTGTCTAAGATGTGTGTTTTTTCTTGGGAAAAAAAACAAAAAAGCTATGCCTGCCAGTCTGGGTTCAGCACATGGCTAGGGTTGTATTTGAAAGTCTTGAATGAAGGTGAGAAGGGCAAGGTGAGGCACAGTCTCATGGTGCTCTCAGGACAGCTCTGAAGACTCTTCTTATCCCTGGATACAACACATTACTTTGCATTTACATGGTGGAAAATCCACTCTGTCTTTCAGACGGGTAGAAGAGGGAGCCTTGAAGTCCGTGGCTATCCTTAGGGCTTGGCTTGATTCACCACAGACCGACACTGTAACACATTACATTATGCTATTTGGATGAAAACAATTTACAAATGAAAAATTTTGATCCAAAGAGAAGACTAATGGTAAAAAAATTCTGAATGAGATCCTTCAGAAGTCAAAATACCATTAGTATATGCTGAAAATTTATTTAAGATGCTAGAGAAATACCTACTTTTACAGCATGTTTTTCATGTTGCGTTGGTTAAATCAATCAAAATCATGTCTCTGTACGAAAGAATTGCTCCTTCTCTTGCCTGAAATATTTTGGGATTACTCAAGCTTTAAGAGACCTCTTTTTTTCTCATTTCCATGTACTTAAAACCAGGATGAACAGAAATAATGGCAGAGGCCTATAATATTCACCGCATGGCCTTTCCCAGCTGACTGCTTGCTTTGAAATCATTCCCAGCACTGCTGGGTATGCCCTTTTAGCAAACTCTGAAAAAGCAGATAATGCCTACACTTTCTCAAGAGCTACTTCCCTCTATGATCCTTTTATTCCAATAAAGATACAAGTTAAATACATAACAAGGGGAAAACAGGCAGAAAGATAGAGCTTTACTTTCCACCTCTGTACCTACAGTTGCTCCTTGCTTATTTTTCAAAACACTTGCTTTAGCTGATGATTATCCAGAAATAAAAGCTAAATAAAACATTAATAGGTCACAGAAACTGTCAGAAGCCAGTCTCTTCTCCTTCAAAATAGCTGCTGTCCAGTGTTTGCTATTGAAGTCTACAGTGCCCATGGTTTGCATGTTTGAATGCCCTGCTGGCTGTCAAGAGCAGAGCAGCAGGTGGAGGAGAAGGAGAGTGTGACTTAGATAAAGGCACAAGCCAAACAAAGCTGCTTGGTCTAGTTTTAAGCTTACAAGAACTGAAAATGTTTCTTTTAAATATATAGGTTAAGTTTCTGGAAGTATAAAGGATCCATTCTGTTTTAAAAACCGATAAAAAAGTTCATCATTTGAAAACAAATTATTATTGTTGCTGTTGTAAAGGATGTGTTCATGAACGTACTGCTTAGACTTGTCCTCTGAATAACAGACCAAGCCGTTTGTACTTCTGGAATGGATTTCCATCCATTTGTATCCTCAGAAACATCTACAGGGTTTATAATATCTAATGATTTTTTTTAAGATAGTTACTTAAAAGTTTTGGGCATTTTCAAGGAAATACACATGCAGAAAAAGCACTGTATCCTATTACAAAAATCACACAAATTCTGAACAGTAAATTACTTATTCTTTGTTTTTGTATGGCAAATTTTCCTGTCTGTTGAAGACCACAGCCGTGCAAACACTTTCAGTATTCTTTTTAAAATTTTCAAGTTATGCAGGACTTCTTAACTATAATGTATTTACTCTATTTTCACAAAATGAAGATTCCGTAAAACATTAATTGGTATTATCCTTGGATATAGTGTTACATCTTTTTCTAAACTAAGCTCTCCTAATAAAAATTTGCTGTCTATGAAAATCACTCAGCTTTGCTTTTTTATGAATTAAAAAAGCCATCTTTGGCTTCTTTGCCATCTTATGAATGGCTAATGATGAAGTAGAACATAGGCAATATTGAGGATACTGTCTGGTATCATTATCCACACAAATTTCATCTGTTTACAGTTTTTGGTTTATGCCAAGGAAAATTACTTTTTAGGGATTACAGAGCCACAAAAATATATGTATGTGCAAACACACCTGCACTCACATACCACTTGTTCCATTGACCCTAAAATCCATTTCAGTAAGACCCTGGATATGCTTGTGCACAATATAATTTTTCATATTTTCACAGCAATGACCCTATGATCTTTCTTCCTCAAAACCCTGAACTTTTAGTTAGAAATTTGAATTTAGGTGTGGATTGCTACCTAGCAGAGAGGTATTACTTCCAAGGTTTTATTCTTCCCGCCAAAGGAGGAAAGTGTCATAGACAAAAAGCACTCATATGTGATCTTCCACCTGAGAAAAATTATTGCCCACAGAGTCTGAAAATACTAGCACACTGACATCTTAAAACTCTGTCCTTAAAGCAGTGCTGCACAAGTTGGAGTTTTTAGCCTTTTATACTGATAACACCACCACTAAATTTCTGAGCTCCTTATACAAGATTGGATAGTTATCATATTAACTGCTGTCTAAACTAAACCAAAATAAGCTAAAAAAAAAAAAAAAAATCTGCACTATGAGTTATATGCCCAGCTCAGCTATTCACAATACTCAGATAAAGCCCAGAGGAACCTCATGTAGACATTACTGAAGGCATTAAAGTATTGACTGTTGCAGTTAAGCTTCAGAACAAAATACTGAGTATGGCAGAGCAAAATAAAATGGTTTCAAATGGAGTTGAGGATAAGGGCAGGATTTAATATCTCAGTGTCAAAACATTTTCATACAAGTTAAAATAACTGGGAAAGGAATCTTTAAACCTAAGAAATTAACAGTTTTCATTTTAAGGAAAGCCCCAACATTTTAAGCAAGATACGTGCAATCAAGACTGACTTAGCTCTGGTTTGTTGTGGTGTCACAGAATAAAAACATCACAGACATTACAGTATCTTCTCATGTACTCTTTTTGTATTTTTAAAGGCATTTATTATTCCCTTATGGAATAATACAGGCTCTCTCATGTACTGCTTAATTTCCCCAGCACTGGTTTTGTTTAGAAATGCAGAGCTGTGGGGATGCTTCCCAAACTAACGTGTAGATACAAACACTTTAAAATACTATTCTCTTAGCTGTCCAGTAAGAAAATTTTTCAACATACAGGACCAATTTCTTTCACATCATTAAAAGCAACAGAATTTTTTATATGCATACTATTTAGAGAGTAATCTATATGCAAGGAAATCCTCAAGGTCAGTTGATTGCATTAATTTTATGTCACAACACAAAGGTAACTACTTCAGAATTATTCGTGCTCTTGTTTTTAAGTGCACTTTCTATGCTCACGGACATTCAATATAATGAATGCCAATTGTTAGCTTTATTGTAACCTACTTTCTAGGGACGTTATTTATTAAAAAGAATCGTAAGAATTTGAATTCTGTAAAAAAGTCAACAGATTTTATTAATTCATATGTAATATCAATCAGAAAAAAAATGGGCAGACAGCACAGGGGTTCTGTTTTGAACTTTCAGTTTTATGTTTGTCCTAATTTGAGAACTTACTGCTAATTTGCAAATATTGAAAAGTTTTTTCTGTCCTCAAAGTGTGAATTGGCAATTTTAGGGAAGACCTGATATGTTCTTCTATCCTTTTGTTTAGTAGTAAAGTAGCATAGTACCACTACATTTCAGTACAAATCAAAATGTCAAAGAACTGTACAATGTAAAGCATTTTCATCTCTGTAAATGAAATGACATGTCTCCACTTAATCTTTGTCTTGTTTGTACATTTTACTTGTTCAGTGATCTACACAAACATGCATTTTCTACAAGTTAAATCACCTGGTCTAACCTTCAAGCCATTTGTTCCCATTCCAGGCATGTTTTTACTTGCAGGGTATTTGAAGAACTACAGTCACAGGCTAAGGACTACACAGGGAAAAATTGTTTAACATTGGGTCATTTTGTATTATCTTGCTGAAGCATAAATTTTCAGACAAAGGAAAAGATTGGCTTAGGCAGCTTGAATTTCAACTGTTCTATATCCTTTAAACCAGAATACACAGGATTTGTGTGAATGTGTGAATGTGTGTACTCCTGTGATACCCATGGTAAGATTTTAAGCAAGTGAAAGCCAATACGTGAGTTTTGAGAGAAATACCTATTTATTTTCCTGCTGCTCTAGTTTCTGCTACTTTGTCTTTTTCATCACAGTATTCAGTCCCACAGAGCACAACATCACCTTTAACAGACCACTGAGTTACTAGAAAACAGCATGTGCCAATTTAAAATCAATCAGGTGTATGTCTTATCATGCTCCCTTCCCTTCTTCTACTGCTTCTCATGAGCAAAGGTCTAACTAAATTATGGCAGCAGCTGGCAGGGAATGAGGAACAAGTTTCTTTAATGATGAAACGGAGACAGCAGTTTAAAACAGACCAAGAAGTTCCCTCTGAGGGTTTGAAACAAGAACACCAGCAACGGATGCAGATCCACAGGCACATTAGCTGAAGGGGAATGACCTTTTGGCATCCTAGGAGGATGTTCTCTCACAATAGGGACTCTTTTATTAGTGATACATCACTGTCAGAGAAGGAAAGAGTTCAAGATGACACTCCTGTAAGCCTCCTTATGTTCCCAAAAGGCAGCATTAGTCATTGCTATTTTCTGTTTACTGGTGTGCCAGAAATAATGACTGTTCCTCCTTAGAAGGTGTTCCCACCTTCTCCTTGTACTATGGCTATCTGAGTTTATTCTTCTTGCGGGCTTCAGAGAAGAAATTATACTTGAAAGCACTGCAGTGGGCAGACAGTCTGGATGGCCAAACAGGCAGGGAATTGCTTGCTCAGAGATGCAGGGAGGAAGCTGTGTAGGAAAGCAGCAGAAGAATGACGGACGTGAAGTTGAATAAAACTGCAAACTGCCATTTTTTGCAAAAGTGAAAAGAAACAGAGTATTTATCCAAGATCTGGGGCATCTGCATATGTCTACCTTCTTTGCTGCACATCTGCATTTAGATCTTCATTTCCCACACTATGATTAAGTAGTGTAACATTAGTTGTCATGACCTGGATTTTACTCACAGTTTGAAGATTTCACTTTGACTCTGAAGACCTAGCTTGATTTTGAAAATGTGATGCATTAACCCACTATTTGAACCCTCATTTTTCAGTGGACATATGTGTCTGTGTGTTGTACTAATATCTGACATTTTTGCAAATACTAATGTATTATACCAATTTAGTTGAAAATACGAAAAGCTGTAATTCCTGGAATTAATTTGTATTAAGCAGTCATAGACCTGTCAGAGGACTACACAGACCTCTTGTTTGTACTGCCCAAGGTTACACATACTTCCACATGATACAAGTAACTTGCAGTCTCACAGCTGAATAAACACCCATCTGGGAGTAGAAATAAGAAACTAGAAGAAAATAGTTTTGCTAAAATGAAAATTTTTCAATTTTTTTAACACCAAGATTTAATTCACTGAAGTTTTTGTCAAAAGGAAGTTGAAATAGATTTTGCATTTTGTACTTTATTTCTCTAAAGTCAGATTAGAGAAAGTTTGAGTGGGGAAGGGCAGCTAGAACTGGAAAGAGCCTAAAGCAGGTGGAAAATGATGCTGGATTTTGCACCAAATTTGTCAAGACTAGAACTGGATGCGGATGTTTACAGAGGAAGCCCAGGTGAACAGAAGGCTGACAAGGCAATATCCTTGAGGTTATTGTCCTTCCAGAGCCCAAATGTCTATGTTTAACTGTTCTTCAGCTGCTAGAAAAAGGCTCAAACACTCCTATTTCTTTATGCATTGCAGCACACTAATGTCAATAACCTACTATTGTCACTGGCTTTATGACAATCACCTGAAGCAGCAGAAGCCAAGTAGCTAAAATTTTTCAGTCTTGATGTGGACAAATTATATATATGATTGTGTTGGGTTTGGCTGGGGTAGGGTTAGTTTTCTTCCCAGTGGCTGGTGTGGGGGTCTGTGTTTTGGATTTGTGCTGAAGACAGGGTTGATAACATAGAGATGTTTTTGTTATTGCTGAGCAGGGCTTGCACAGAGCCAAGGCCTTTTCTGACTTTCATATGGCCATGCTGGTGAGGAAGTTGGGGGTACATGGGAGGCTGGGAGCAGACGCAGCTGGGACAGGTGACCCAAACTGACCAAAGGGATATTCCAGACCATATGACAACATACTCAGTATGTAAAGCTGAGGGGAAGAATGAGGAAGGCGGGGAGAGTTTGGAGTGATGGTGTATTGGCCATGTGATGGAGCCCTGATCTCCTGGGGATTGCTGAACACCTGCCTGCCTGTGGGAAGCAGTGAATCAGCTTCTTGTTTTGCTTTGCATTTGTGCATGGCTTTTAATTTCCCTGCTAAACTGTCTTTACCTCAACCCATAAATTTTCTAGCTTTTACTCTTCCAATTCTCTCCTGCTGTTGGGGGAGAGAGTAAGCAGCTGTGTGGTACTTGATTGCTGGCTGGGGTTAAATAACAACAATGATGTATTGTGATGGCATCCTTTTATCTAAAGTTTATTCTTTAAAACAGAAGGAAAATTCATGTTATATTCAGTATTAGTATGCATTAATTGCATAGCAAAAATGTCCCTGAAATTTAGCTATTGACCCCTTACAATCATTATGCATTTTCATGTCTTGTCCCAGTGTATTTTGTGGTAACACTTAGTTTACATGCCCATGTCAAGCCAACTCTGTGAAATTCCTGAATCATTTGTTCCCTGAACCTGTAGCAGGGTTGACTTTGCAGCAGTAATGCCTTTACTCAGAATGCACACAATTTTTGTTTTCAGAGGTTGGAATATATATTTAAGAATGCACAGGCTTGCAGGAGATGATAAAAAGGTTTCATCATATAGCTATGTCAGATGTCACTGACACCAAACTTTCTATAGCATATACTACCCCTTATAGTCTTAAGAATGTTACAGAGATGAAATACTATTTATGAAAAAAACATATACAAAAAATCCAGGAAAAGGCTTTTTCTGAATCGAAGCGTAGTACTGAAGTCAGAGGGATTTGGACCGTGCATGTAAATGAGCCATGAAACCTGAGCAAGCAAAGAGGAGAAAACAAAATTAACTATTTGCTTATTAAGGGATGAGATATTCTGTGCAGTGAATGTAGGGGGAGTTCTGTAAAAATTGCAGTTTACATTCTGCAATTTAGGTCTGTATCATAATACATTTGCATACAGCAGCCAAATTAAGCCAGTACTAACAAACTTAATTAAGACAATCAGTACTTTTCTGATTGATATTGTACGTACTGAATATTTTTATGTATAAATGGTGTTTGCAGCTGCCTGATACACAGTTGTGTATGGCACCCTACCACTTAAAATAGATATTTTGGAACTTCCACAAGGTAGGCAATGGTGTGAATCAAAGTTATTCCTGGAATTTAAATTTTTCCATCGGCACTCCTAATTTTCTGTTTAGACTGTTTGCCTGTCTGGTGTGTCAATATGCTCTGCTCAGAATAAGGCTGAAGAGTGCAGGCAGAAGAGAATGTATAATATACCCTGAAACTCATCTCCTTAAAATATATGCATTTCTAATTGCTCATTGACAGCTCATAAACCTGAGAAGCCTAGGAGAGTTCTAGGCTCTGAACAAATCCACTTCAGAGTAACTTTTAAATTAAAAGAAAAAAAAAACCCACACACGTGAACACACTAAAATAATTCCCATTTTACAAAACTGTGGATATTTATGACTATAAGAAAAAGCACATACTCTTAAAGAGTGAAATATCATACTAATTTATAAAGAGAACTGAAATTTTTAGATCATACAAAGACTCTAAAGGGGCCTCTCTCCTGCAGACCCCTGTACCCTACTCCCCTTTATAGCTGCAGGGACTTGCGTTTCCAGCACAATTTGACTTCTGAAGATGCAAGCTGCAGTGCCGAGATGGGGAAGAATAACAAAGAACTGATTGGAATTACATCCTTTCCTTTCAAAGACAGGAAAGGACTTGCAGAAGATTTTCAACCATTACCTTGACAGCAATGAAACCAATGTTTCTCAAAAATCACAAGTGAGATGAACACAGAGATGAAGAAGAAAAATTCATGAGTGACTGTTTAAATCTCTTTCGTTATACTTTGCACAACTAACAGTAGTATGTGAAATCTCTGTTCCTGTGAATAACAGGTAATTTTAAAAATCACTAAATCCCAAGACCTTTCTTATGTTGCAGTGACCAAAACTGCACACAATATTCAAAGTGAGGCTGCCCCAGTGCAGAGCAGAGCAGGACAATCCCCTCCCTTGCCTGGCTGGTGATGCTGTGCCTGATGCCCCCCAGGACACACTTGGCCCTCCTGGCTGCCAGAGCACTACTGGCTCATATTCAAATTTCCGCTGAACAGGTTGCCCAGGTCCCTTTCCATGGTGCGACCTTCCAACCTCTCATTTCCCAGTCTGAACATACATCCAGGGTTGCCCCATCCCAGGCGCAGAATCCGTCACTTTCCTTTGTGGAACTTCATATGGTTGGTGATTGCCCCAGTCCTTTAATTTATCAAGGTCACTCTACAGAACCTCCCTGCCTCCGTGGGAGTCAACAGCTCTTCCCAGTTTTGTGTCATCTGCAAACTTGCTTAGTATCCCTTTGAGTCCCCTGTCCAAGTTGTTAATGGAGATGCTGAAGAGGCAGCCATAAAAGTTCCAGCCTGCCACTCCCTGTAGACTGGTATTTTAGGTGCTGTATTGGTTATAAGTACTGTTGGGGAGAAAGGGTTAAAAGTGGAAGAATGGCAAAGAGGATGGTAAATTCTCACAAGTGGCCTTGCAACTGGGAATGTTAAAGCCTGGAGATTATAAGTGTGGGAAAACTCCATTTATTATGCCTAATTCTGTTTATCGTCTGTCTGTTTTGGGAAGTAGAAGTCCTGTGTAGAGGTAACGCACTCTCACCGACATGCTTGAGCCTGCTGTGGAGAGAGATCAAAAGCTCAGGGATCACAGTGTGGTGATAAGCCGCGCGTGTCTGAGGCCCTTGGGCAGGCAGCAGGGCCCGCTAGGATGTACTAACCCTGACGGTGCCTGTGTGTCTGCAGCCCAGCGTTGTCTTGGGATGCTCAGTCAGAGAGGTAATGGAATGAATCTACTCTTCGCATTTCAGCTGTGGTTCTGTGGTCACCCTGGTTGCCTGCATGTGTTGATTCACACAAATGCCAAGACCCTGCAACTTGTTGGACCAGAAAGAAGAATTTAAAAATGGGGTTTGCCTTTTCTAAATCTGTTATGACCACTGGAATATGTGAAATTAAAGGAAATGTACTGAAACCCCAGTGCTACTTACTTTGGTGATGACAGAATTTAGGTTCTGAGTAATAGAATAGTCCTTTATCTCTACAACATATTCACCTGCAAGACAGAATATAATTGTCTTCTCTCTAGTATTGTCTCTCACCTTTTGTAATTTGTCTTTGACCTAAGTTTCACTGATAAAAAATTAAATGCTTACATTTTATTATCCAAAGATGTTTCTTTGTAAGTGTTGGGGTTTTTTTAATGCCTGCTAAAACAAGATGACTTCCATCCCATGAATCCCTCTGGTTTATTTCTTTTCATTTAAACACTGAAAAAATATTATTGCATGACTAGTCTTCCTTTGTTTCTGAATGATAATTTGAGTCAGATCAGCAAAATGTAACAGAGATAGTAGATCTGATACACTTTAAAATCTGCATTGAAATCCTCCAGTTTCAGCAAAATCAATTATTTCTATACAAATATTAATCTTTTCTAGGGTAGTTACTTCTTTAACCATATTGGCATCTTTAAACTCAGTTTAACTACGCAATTTTAGTATTTTTATTTTCTCAGAATCCTTGATGTGTCAGCACATTTGCCATATTTCTTGGCTGTCATTTCACAGATATTTGATTACTCATAGTTACTAATAATGTATTTTAGTAACCAAAATGGACAGAGGATATCTTTCAAGAGGTGAGAAATGCTATTGAGAACTGCATCATAGCCAAGTCATCAACACAGTACTGATTGTCATGAGGGTATGTGGGTACCTGAAAGGCAGTCACTGGATCAAATACCCACAGGGGTAGATTGCTGAGACTGGGAGTAGGTCACCAGGTCCAAGGGTGTCTGAGGAAGAAAGCTGAACCAGTCTGCCGAGCGATTGCTAATTATTAAGGAAATAGCATCCTATATTGCTGTTTCTCTCTGCCCTGAGGGAAATTCAGCACCAGGGCTGTGTCAGAGATAAATGGCTGTTAAGATCTTCCTGCAGAGAGATTCAGCATGTGGAGGTCAATCTCAAGCAGGTGATTTTGAGATGAGGTGATTTTTTATTTCCTTTCTGAGAAGGCCATCCAGCAAACTGGTGTCTGAAGAGATACCCTGTTTCCCTTTGCTAACTCAGCATGAATGGTGGATTATTACACAGTTAAGTACAGCCATTTCACTCACATCTAAGGACAGTTCACACCACTGAGTTGGAAAAATTATTTTCCTCTTCTGGTAACTTAAGCTATGATATTAAAAAAAAAAAAAAAGCAGTACTTGAATTATAGAAAACCTGCAATGCACAAGTGGAAAATAAATCAATAAAATATCTTTCCTAACAAAATATGCAGTTTATTACAACACTAGATACTATATTGCTTTTCCCTGAATAGAAAGAAGGTGGATCTCTCTGTTTTGTATCAGCATATTTCTATCTTGCAATAAATTGTTTCTATAAATTATTTATAATGTAACTTGTCAACAGAGAAATGTGCTTCAGAAGTAAGCTATGTGTGTATATATAGAGGGAATATACATATATTTGTACTGCTGAAGTAAAAGAGGGGTAGAAGATGACAGAAAGGATATATAAGGTAAGTCTTCTGCACAGCTAGTCGAAAAAAGGAGTAACAGGAACAATAAAAATTTGTTTTACATAGAAATTAACTATAGTTTTATAGTGATAGTTTTCAACATACACATAATCATGAAATTCTCTTAGTCTTCTGTAGAAAGAGGTTAATTTTTTTTTCAGGAAACTCTCATGAGGTATTATTAAAATGGGGCATTTAGTAGAGAACTAATTGTAAAAACAAATGTATATGGTACTTGACTTGTCATAGAGAAATTGCATTAAATTGCTTAATTTTTTCTAGTCAGCAGAAGATTCAGGTAAAAAATTATACCTGTTTGGCAGACTTTCTAAGTAAGACTCAAGGAGTTACAGAAAGGGCAAGTAAAAATATTGTATGTGAAGTAATATAGATTCTAACTCCGTGTCTAGGCAAGCAACAAATCAAATACTGCTGCTGTTGACTTGCCTCTGAGCTATATTCTTGAGAAATACAACATTCTGGCATATGGACCAATATTTCTATGCACAATCAGCCATATCCCACAAGGAATACGCAGTACTTGATGTAAAATCAGATACACTGTTCTTCATAGTGAATGAATTTTCGTTTATGTCCACTGACTGTTTCACTAAAGTAAAATATCTCTGAAATAAAAATGTTGCAAGTACTTAAAACATCGCTCCTCAAATGTCTCGCTATCGGCTTCTCTTCTCTTATTCTTTGTTCTTTAGAAATGAATAGTTAAACTATGAACAATTAAGATGAACCTATTTTAGCTAAAGAAAAAAAATTAACTTGGAAAGCTAGACCTATAGGACTGGATCTATAACTAATTTCTCAGATAGTTACTAACACTAATATATATTGTTCTTTCCATAATGAAAATCAAATTGTGATTTTACTTGAATAACAGAGTCTTGAGTGCACAATGGAACATAAGAATAATTCACTGATACTTCCCTTTTCTTTTGTGTTGTTATAATTACTGAAAACACAGCATTTTAATGCCAATTTTCAAAATTTGTATCAGCAGGTAACATCCTGATTGGAGGACTGATTTTAAGGAGAACAGGTCAAATAATCTACTGGAACACACAGACACTCACAAATATATCTTTTCTTTGTATTGAAATGTTTTTTTCCACGCTGATGTTGTTTACAATTTTTGTAATTATTATGTTTGTGCAATTTGGAGCCTGTCTATTAATTGAGGATAACTTCTTGCCCACCAAGAAAAACTTATGACTGTTTTGTATTACAAACAGTATTGTAAACATAAAAGCAGTAAATAGATCAAAGCAACTTTACATGTTTTTCTCGAAGAATGATAAAAAAGTATTGAAATTGCAAAAAAACCAGATTTACCTATGAATTTAAATGATAATAATTATGAAGGACTATCATTATAATTGTTGGAGAATTACTACAATGAAAGTGTAGAAAATCATCACCTATCCTAAAAGACCCCTTGTGAAGTTTTCATTTTTGATCTAGAGTAACAGGCTGAATTTTAATGCAAACAATATCGATTATTCCAGTATCATTCTCAGTGAAACAATAATTTCCCATACACTGATTTTGAATTTAGTAATTTCTGTATTAATCCTGTGCTTGTAATAGAAAAGGAAGTGGGAAAGAGACTGCGAATGATGTTACCAATGACAGATTTGAATTTCTCTGTATAGTTGTTGAAATAAAGAAAGGCCTACTACTTGGAGCTGCTCTGATCCTTGCTCTAGTAGGACCTGCAGAGCAACTGAAATAACAGCTTTTACTGAAAATAAAATGTTTATTGGCATAAATCTCCATTTAGGCTTTAACAAAGCTTTTGGGCTATGATTTCACGAATTACTGTATTTTGTTGGTATTTTTTTCCTCTATGCCATACATAGGGTCTGTTTTTAATGAACCAGATGTAGATTAGCATTGATCCTGTCAACAAAGTATTTATCAAACTGCTTCTTGGTAGAATATTTTTGTATGACTCAACCAGGTTTTAAACAGGTCAAATAGCACTTGGCATTCAATTTTGACAAATGTGATTAAATGATAAGCCTTGTTACCTTTATTTAGCCAAATTTAATAAAGTTCTCTTCTATTATTTGCTTCCTATTGTTTGTAATTATTCTGAGCTAACATGTTCTGGGGATGTAATTCTCCAAATAAGAATTTGATCAAAGCTTTCTAAGAAATAAGCAGAGAATTTTGATTCCTAATATTACACCTAATTTAAATCTCCCATTATTTTCCAGGTTTGTGTAACAACAGGCTCAAAGTAAATAGAAAGATTTAGAAGTTATGTAATTAATGTTAGTTACATTTTAAGTTTTATATGACTGACTCTGAAGAACCTTCATTCTTTAGATTTCTCCAGAGGGTTCACTTCAGAGTTACTTGAACAAGAAGGCACTGGCTTAGAAACACTGGATGGTGTATTTGAAATACTGTTTTCCAAACTGCACTTTTCAGAGCTGTGATATGACTTTACTGGGGATAGGATTTCTCCTCTGCATTTTTTATTTTTTGGTCTCAGAGTTTAGGAATCCTTCCTCAGTGGTAAGATAAACCACTTTGCATGGAGATTCAACAGATCTGAACCTTGAACTACAGGAAAGATAGGTGCACCATGGAGATTGATACTTATTCCTAGACCTCTGCATAATGTGGTCTCTCTTTGAAAATTTAGTGGTTTAATTATTGCAGTCATTTGTATCTCATTTGTTGTTTTTCAATTATTCAAATAAGAGTTCCTTGTGTTTTAGTATACCACTCAACATCAGTTGGATATTTCCCTATACTTAGAGCCACAAATTAAAAGGTTCACTATTTTAGGATATTTCTACTTATTCTTAAGGCTAAATTTATTTATGTCAGAAAGCACTACACTGAACAGGTGCCAAAAAAACCTGGACTGAACCTGTAACACAAGAGTTGGGATCCTCTTCTTATAGTTCTATGTAGAAAAACCCTAGAACAGAAATAAATTTATGGCATGTAATTCAAGAGATGTTACTGCAACTTCACAACTTGATTTGACTCTGTACCTCTCTTGTGAATATGCATATAATTAGGAAACAAAGGAAGGATGGACAACTTAAAATTCATTATATGAAATACAACCTCTGTGCACTGACAACAAGCAATTAAAAACCCTGCAACCTTCAATTTGCTGGTGATCATATGCATCTCCAGAGACTAACGAGTTGAAGTCTACGTAGTGAATGTGTTCTGACTGTGGATCACTTACTTTCCAATATTTTGCTATTGCCTTTGCTAAAAAGTTTTAACCACCCTTTCTTTTAAGTGTTACAGAGAGACTGCACAATGTTTTAATCATTGAATGTATCCAGCTAACTTGAGAAGAATGTAACTGCTGTAAGAATCACCCCTGATTTTGGAGGTCTCGGCCCTCAGTGACTGATCTGTGATTATCACATAGATCTCACGTGAGTGCAAGTATATTTTTCAAAGTATGATATCATAGCATATAAAAGAAAACATACTAGCGAGTACAGCTTCATAATAATAAGGAAATACTCCTCTCCCATTTTATCCTATTTATGTTGTGTACCCGTGCCCAGGTGCTGGCTGCAGGGGCTGCAGGGGGGCTCTGTGAGGAGGGGAAGGAACTGCTCTGGGCTGGACACAGCCAGATCCAGAGAGCTCCAACCCACTCACTGCAGGGCATGGCTGGGCCCCTCAGCCAGGATGGAAGTGCTCTGGGAAAACAGTTAAGGAAAGGCAAAATACCCTTTCAAATCAGTTGCAGTCTGACCATACCCCCTCTTTCCCCATCAGTCTTGCATAGCTCAGGGACAGGGAAGAGGTGGTAGAGATGACAAAGGAGTGAAGTCGAGACTGGAAACATGTGTGCGTGTGTGCAGGTGTTTTAGTTTTTGTTTGTCACTATCCAAATCTATTTTAAT
>VWZW01000648.1:178626-264159 GCA_013397115.1 Edolisoma coerulescens | reverse complement strand
ACTCCTAAAACCCAAACAACGTGTCAGTTAGTTGCTTTCAGGTACATCTCCACCGTGACAAGTGACCGGGTTCTTTTGTTTTTCCAGCATATACAAAGACCATCCTCTCATTAAGAGCTGGGCAAATGTATTTTAAGCCTCATCCTGTCTGAGAGATGCTTTCAGGCACATGCTTTGAACCCATGATACTTGGGTCAAATGACAATCTTGCTCTTCTGCAGCTGGACTAAATGCTGGAGCTGAAAATCCTCTTTCTTTGCCACCATGTAAGCCTGCTTACTGAGCTGACATAGAACTCCCTGACTAGTTTAATATTGTTTCATATATTCCAATCAAAAGTTCCAACTATTTGGCTACTTTGAAAGAGGGCTTAGGTGAGAGTATTGTGTGCCACCTTCTACTGGGTTGCACGAATACATCCTAACACTGAAAGGGACATGGAATAACCAACACGTGACACCTGTAGCTGAGTGTTTGGTTCATGAACTGAGGCGTCCCAACTCCACCACTAAGAAAAACTGAATATCCTTTAAAAAGGAAGCACAATTTACTTTTTATTTCAAGTAAATGAATTTTAGTGTTTAGTTCTACCAGAAAAACCTTCAGTCTATGAGTTTTACTAGCTGGAAATG
This sequence comes from Edolisoma coerulescens, assembly GCA_013397115.1. NCBI lineage: Eukaryota > Metazoa > Chordata > Aves > Passeriformes > Campephagidae > Edolisoma > Edolisoma coerulescens. The sequence continues at coordinate 263,527 of VWZW01000648.1, read as the reverse complement.
TACCTCAGATTAGGAATTGACATGCTGCTGCAACTCATAAATCCCTTTATATTCCAAGTACCCTTTGTTCCCATAAGGCCATAGTTCACAGTAAGGTGTTTTTGTTTCCTGATGTTTCAAGTGCCTGTAAGGAAACAATTGTTCAAGCAGCTGTAGACCTTTCCAACTAGACCTTAACCCCCACTGTGCCTGACTAATACATGTTTACTGATCTCTGCATATATCACTTCTGTGTAGGGTGAATCTCAACACACAGCTTAAGTGCTGTGAGCTGAAGCAATGAATTACAATGGCAGGATTTAAAATAATCACAGCCAACTTTAATCCTATGACTTTACCACTGCCTAGTTAAACCTAAATTGAGGGGTATCAGTTTGCAGATGCTGATTGGATTCATTTGACTGGTGTAGTCATTCATGTTTACATCTGTGAACTCCACTAATCTTAAAAAGTTCTGCAGGCAAATAAAAGGTAGTTGTGTGCATACTGTTTCTTGTTTGATCAGTACTGTGTAATACTGAAAATGTTGTACAAAAAGCTGCATTATTTTACTTTTCTGAGGTTACAGGAGTTACAATGCTCACAAAAAGTATTAAAACAAGACTACTAGAATCTCTGTCCTGCTACAAAAGATACACAAAACCTTTTATTTTCTTGCCTGCTAATAGATTTATGTCTTTCAACCCAAGATTGAGAGAGGGAAACTGCTGAGCTACCATAACTTCTCAGTTTGTTTCCCTTCAACCTGTCTATCCAAGTTCCAAATAAAACAAGCCATGGCTTTGTTAAGATATGTACACGTACCCTGTGTGGCCTTGATAAACTTCATCAACTTTTTTCACAATAGTACATTTGGCATCTGTGAGGAACAGCTGAATACTGGCAGTCTGTCATGAACTTAATGACAAAAAGTATTCTCATCTCTGGGAACAGTCTTCTGGAAAGGTTTCTTTGATATATCAACACCTTGGATCACCAAGTGACTGAAATTCTTCATTCAACAATGGCTCTCAACTCTCACATGTCTATATAATACAAACTGAGCAAAAAATAGGCTAACAGGCTGTGTGCATTGCATTGCTGCTTCTCTCTTTGACATCAACTTCTTCTCATCACGTTGGAGCACTTAATGGGCAGCATTTTGTGGGATACTAGCAGGCTAGGAAACAGAGATCACCTGATTACCAGGTTTGCTGCAAGCTGAGTGGATGTTACTTGGCAGATTACTCAGAATGTGCACTTAACAGCAGTAACATAAATGTTATTTGCATGATTTTTTTTCAATTTTAGACTTTGAATTCTTATTGCTTTCTTTTTACCATGATTTTTTTAGCACGCAAAAGCCAAAAAAATGTCTTTCTTCCTCTCAGCTGGTTAAGTTTTTTAAAAAAAAGTAAAATTCTAACATTCAGTAGCTTAAAAATCACTTACAAGAATTCAAGATTCCTCATAATAACATTATTTATACAAAAGAAATCTGCAAAATATATTTTTACTGTAACAAAGACGTCATCACTAAATGAGTGCATCCAGACTCTGAAATAATCTTGACTGAATTTCTATTTTGCTACTTCTGTTGTTAAAGTAGCTGTTAAACTTATAAACATTCTAAAATAGTGCTTACCACAATAGATGGCAACCAAATGAATAGAACGTGATCGCACAGGTAGTGTGTCATTCAAACATGACATGCACAGGACTAGATTTTAGTCTGTTGTTAGAATAAGTTTTGGTTTGAACTCAGATTTTAATGGATAATATTTATACTTGTTCAACCTGGTACCTGTTCTTCCTTCAATTACAGTACGAAAAGATTCAAAGATCTTATGGTGTTAAAGATTATATTAGAAATGAATATGTTTTCCAAAAATGTGCATTATAAAATACCTCTTGACTAACTACACAGTAATATTATATATAAATATGGATATAAAATTATGGCATTATTACACGGTGTGAAATATTGTGCCACAGTATTTGAGTTCTAGTTAGCAGCAGACTGAAATCCCAGATTCCCATGATGATACAGACCCATACATTAAACTAACCCTTACTCTTACGTGCTAAAGCTGAACCACCCATTCTGCATTTCCAATACCAGGACTTGCTTTTATTGCGGCATTCAAATATTAAGGCAGAGAACTGCACTTTCTGCAGAGTTCCTGACTGCCTGTAATTCCTACAGCATTTGGAGGGCTTCTGGCAAGATTCTGGCTGTGGAACGTCACCTCTTTCTCCCTGTGCAGTCTTTTGTAGAAGAGCAGCAAACAAACACAAAATCCAGCACACTGGGATCTGCAAGTTGCTGATTAGAAATGTATTTTGTTTTGAAAACACAAGAAAATATCCTAATGTAAGAAGTTTCTCTTCTAAATTTTTCCTTCTCTAGAAAAGGTGAGATGTTGCCTGACAAATTGCCCCCTGTCAGAGACTGAAAGTTAATGTTTAACCACTCTCACAATCAACCATTTGCAAAAGTAGCAGGTACTTTTCTGAGACCAGGTTTGCAAAGTAACCACCCAGATGCAGCGGGGTTGAGCACCACCACCAGAGGCTGCAAGCTGGGTTTGAGCCAGATAAGGGAGAAGGTCGATAAGATGCAGACCCTGTGAAGGTGAGATAGTGCTTTCTATCGTGCAAATGTCCTCCCTCACACAACCTCTCAGGTGAAGAATTCCTCCCTCCCCACTGGGGGAGGTATCAGAAAATTCACACATCAGCCTGAGGGTTTTCAACCCTTCTGACGGGGCATAACTGGCTCAACCCCACTGATGTGAGAGGCAGCTGCCATGCCTTACTAAGCCCCCCAAGCACCCCCAGACTCATTTCTGGCACCTTCCACCAGACTGTATATGATCCACAGTGTTGCAACAGACAGTGTAAAACTCCTCCCCTGCCCAGGGGAAGAACCTGGACATTCCCAGCTGAATGTATATTAACACGTTGAAATCTGTGTTTTGGGGGCTTCCCTGACCTCTGGCAGATCAGGACTGTGACCATCACTTCAACCAATGAACACTGAAATTGCAACAACCAAGTCTCATTAACGGATCCATGGGTGGTGATATCTTTCCTCTCTGCTATCTACTTTTATCCTGTCTTTCTCTTTCTTTTTTTCCCTTTCCTCATATATTTTCTTAAGTGATATCTTTATACTTTGATATTGCTATATTTCTACAGGTAATAACTAAAACATCCATATTTTTATACTTTTATATTGTCATATTACTATAGATGATAATAACCAAAATGGCTGCATACTTCCTTTCCATTGCAGCCAAATTGTTGTAAACCCTACATAAACATATACATATATATATGTGTATGTATACATATAGATATGTATAAACGTAGGTCATTCAGTGCAGTTGCACTCTAACCTGCCCCCAGGGATCTATTAAGAAGAACCTGAGTTACCCTTTCCTTCATAAGCCCCTCTAAGAGACATTACTGGATTACAGCATTACAATGCTGTAGATTAAATAAAACTAAATTTTAATGGAGAAATTATCTTCTATCAAAAAAAAAAAAAAGTCTTAGGGCACTAGCATGACAAATTCTAACTTGTTTTAATCTGTTTCCACCTGTATTTATCATATATAATATGCAAGAACGCCCATTTTATTGTGTTCTTATCCCAACATTTGCATAAGAAAATCCTGTAGTACAACAGCCTAGTACAAAGACTTCTACTGTCTTCTGTGTGTCTCTACATCACTTGGCTTAGCATCTCTTCAGTCCACGCCTCCCTTCTTGGGATCCTCACAACAGATTTATCATTTTCCAGCTCCAATTTCAAGCCTATTTCACTTTTCTTCTACTGATGACATAATGTCCCATGTTCAAATACAGAATTTTCTCCTTACGTCAGATTTTCTCCTAAGATTTCCTCCTCTAACATCTCCTTGGTGATCCACAACCAAAAGCCTGCAGCATTTTGCTTTATTTCCTGCTATTTTCCAGTTTTCTGCTGCCACATTTATCTTCCTCAGGCTAGATATGGCACAGTCAGCCCTACTGCCAGATTTAGTACATTGTGTGTCCAGCTCCCCAGGCTATCCTGGTTCTGCCTAATAGATGTACTTGAAAAAGAAATAAGCAAGAAAAAAAAGATACCAAAATAAAAAGTGAACATTATGAAATACAATTAATGACTGCTACTTAAACATTGGTTTGAAATAGAGCTTTGGTCAATGTCATTGGTTACTAAAAGTGGCTGTTAAGCTGCTGAAATATACAATCAATAAATAACAACAGAATTCAGTTCTGGAAATTCCTATGAATTTCCTCTCTGAGAAAAGTCTGATCCCAAACACAACAATTAAAATATATTCAGAGTCCTCCAAAAATTTGTAAATGTAAAATTAGTCTTATAATCACAAACCTTTATAGTGAGGAAATATGGAAGACTGTGACAAAACTCCACAAAAAATAGAAAGTAATATGCAACACAGCAGTATAAATAAAGCTGTTTAAATGACATTTCATCAAAAGCAGGATTAGGGCCACAGCAAATTAGTATTTTCTTTAAGTAGCTTAGGGCAAAAAGCTTCTCTCAAATGAAATATATGAGCAGCTGCAAATAAAAATAATAATAATAAAGCAGTCCACAGAGATTAAAACCAGGACGTTGTTACAGTCTGTAATTTGATAACTCTAGTGAGTGTATACATAAATATAAATGTGTTCTAATTAAGGCATCAAGGTTATGGTGAAATGATAAGCATATTTTACCAGCTCATACAGAAGATCATCATTCAGCTAGTAGTCCCCTCCACAATTGTCCAAACCAGCAACAGCTGCATTCACTGGAACCAAGAAGGTGGCGAAGCTTTAGCTTTGAGTTTCTACATCTAAAAGCCAAATTAGGGGAAAGACAAGGTAATTAATTACTGCAGCTCAATATTCCATAATCGGTTGAGCTGCCTAGAAATTCCCCCATGGGACAGTTTTCCATCAGACAACACTGCTTCTACAGTGTTAAAGCATTTTGCAGGAAAACATAGGTTTCCTCAAAAAATGCAATGAATAATCACTGGAATATTTACCTTTCATAGTAGCATACTCAATTGAAAATGAAATTGTATCAGAACACAATGCTGATGCCCTTACCTGAGGTAAATATTTAAACTCAAAGAAATTGATCATTTTGATATGGTTAAAATAGGGTTTGGTGCATATTATTTCATCCTGGAAATCAGAACTTTTCCATTCCTACTGAAGTAATTGCTGAGCATGTCACTTTCCAGACAGCAAAAATCACTCATCAAGCTTGTATTATGGATTAGCAATTAAAATGGGCAATACAATGAAAGTTTTGTAAACAAAGGTGTATTTGTCATAGAGCAGGAACATAATAGGCATTTTCTAGAAGTGCTTGTGTAAAGCTGTTGTCACAAATGAACTGAGTTATCTCAGAGAGAACAGGAAACCACTGGGAACAGAGTGGGAAATGATGTTACCTGAAGTTGTGCTAATGCTGGTCTTAAGCCCTTACCTTGCCAACCTGCTTGTATCAGGGCGCACAGGAAAATTGAGGGAAACGAAGCAGAATTTCCTCCAAACCAAGAGAAAGTTGACTGAGATGGGAAATGTGTCAGTATTAACACACAAATCACCCAGCCTGTGCTTGTAATGGAGAGAGAAGCTCAATGACAGTCATCTGCCCCTTCCAAAGGGCAGGGTGATCTACAGCGAGGAAAAAAATGCCTGAAACTCTGGGAAAATATTATATCTGACTTAATGGCATCCTATGCTGGTTTGTTTGGGTTGGTTTTTTTTATTGTACTAGCAAATGTTTATCCATCTCCTTCCCTGTGATGAGTTCAAGAGAAAACAAAACAAGAGAGAACTGAAGAGTAAAATGTCCTACAAAGAACTATCAGAAGACAACAGTAAGGAAACAAATTTGTACTGGAAAGCTGCAGATACTGTATAAGAAAGTAATGGTTGATTTGAAAATGACGGCAACGTTAATTGTCAGGAATGAATAGAAATGAATTCTCATTTTTATCCACTGTTTTTGTTTCTGTTATCGAGATAGAGACGGTAATACAGGAGAAGGAAAGAAGAGGATGGAATCATGTACACACTTTTATAAGAAATATGTAAATAACATTCTGATATCTCTTGAATTATTGTCATAAGACTTCATGCAACGATAAATGCATGTGATAAGCTTGAGTGATAAGCTCAGAGAAAAAGAGGATATCAGAGACTACAGGAAGCAGAAAAAATACCACACAAGTGGTATAGGGAGCTGGAGAGCAGAGACATAAAGTCAATACAGAAAGTAATGTCAGAGGAGTTTTCCTGATGAAAGGATAGAGTGCAAGGTTACATTGAAGGACATAAACCATTAGAAGAGCCTAGGTAAATAAACTATTGTAGCTCATATCCTTAACATATAATTCACATAGAAGTTGTTTGGTGCTTAGACATTGTAACAAAGTAATATTGACAAAATATGAAGGAATATCAAGTAAAAATTCAAATATTATTTGACTGTCCTAATCTATTAAGGTACTATGCATATATATGATCATCTGGGTTACTCCTGACATGAATTTAGGTAAGATGCAGGGACTGCCTTAAAGTTCTTGGAGCAAGTTGTTGTGCAGTTCCATAATCCCTGCTGCCAGGGAGACAGAATTGTGGGATCTGTGCCTCTGTGCAGAAGACAGTTTCTGATGTCATTTAGAGTCACTCCAGGGGCCCAGTTCTTTCTGTTCCAAAGCAAGCAGCTATGCAATGGCACGTCTGTGTGTAAACACCTACACGGCACAATTGATTAAAAGTCAGGTTGACGCTTTGAGTTCACTGAAAGGTCAATTCGAGTTACAAATCCACCTTCACTTTTTACCTGCTGTAGTGGAAATCACATAGCTGATATCCCAAAGAGGCTGCATGTTTTTACCCACATGGTGTGTCTTTTCTGCCTGGGGATGGCTCCCTTGTCAGCAGCCCTGTACAGGTTGCTTTGCACCACTGCAACCCCTATGTACACTAAAAAGCTGGAGGTGAGTATTTTACCCACCAGTGCTTCCTGTGTTCTTTGGAGCTTCTGGTCATTGTCTTAGATCTCTGTCTATTTTCAAGAATCATTGCTGAGAATTCTGGGGTTTAGGTTTTTTTCCTACTCATATGCACATATTGTATGTTGGTGAATTTCCACACCTCTTTGTTTCTGCCCTAAAACCCTTTTATTAAATCTAACAATTGGAATACATATGGAAATATACAGGAAAGTATTCATAAATTCCTTATAATCTATTTTCCAAGAAGAAGAATATTTGAAATGTATGGTAGTAATAATTTTAAAAAATAAAATGGACAAAATATAAAAACCAATGTAAAACTATAAATTAAAAAAAATTTTCGAGTTATATTTCATTTTTTGCACACTAGGGTCACACTTCTGATGCTTTCTTAATATCATGCGAGTTAATTAAAATTTGACTTCTACATCTCTCTTTCAAAAAATCTATTCTGCTTCAATAAAAATGCAAACTGCCTATGAAAAAAAAAGGGAAGTTGCAAAGTTATAAGAAAAAGTAAGCCAATTCCATGCTGGTGAAAAAAAGAATGTGAATCAATCACATCACTTTGTTTAGGCCTGTTGCTGTAAATTTCATTCATGCTCAGCTTTTATATTTAGTTCTACACTTACGTTAACATGTTTTGTCATAAGTTCTAGATATATATATAGGCATAAGTATATCACACACATATATAAATGTATACAATTATATTTATAGGTATAGGTACAAATGTGCTTATAGGAGCTTTCTCTTCAAATACATACTATGACAGTTATGGTTTCATATTCAAATTTAAGGAAATTCACTTTAACAGAACATAACATGGCCAGGTTAAAAAAAACAATTTCTTGTCTTCATGTTTGCTTCCCTCTAACTCCTTTCAAAATCTAAGGGGGAAGAAGGAATTATGAGATGTCAGCCATGCAGTGTTTTCTTATGAATTTCTCTCTTGGGCCTGCACAGCCAGGTTTTGGTAGTGGGGGTTTTCAGACTTCTCTGAGAACCTACAGAAGTCTCCCCCATGTCCAACAGAGCCAGTGCAACTGGTTCCAGGATGGCTCTGCTGGCCGAGGCTGAGTCCATCATCAACAGGGTCTCTGGGATAACAGATTTAAGAATAAAAAAATTGTTGCTGCACAGAAGCATCCAGAGAAGAGAGAACTGGACTACAGGAGAAAAATAGCCCTGCAGACAGCAAGACCAGTGAAGGAGGGGAAGGAGATGCTCCACGTGCCAGAACGGAGATTCCCCCGCAGTCTGTGGTGAAGTCCATGATAAAGCATGAACAGTATAAAATACTCCCTCTTCTAAGCTTCATTTTTACAGAACTTTTCTGAGTTTCTCAGCCTTAACCTGGAGAAGTAAGGAAAAAAGAAGCTATGTGAAACACCATGAGGAGTCAAACTTGCAGTCAAGTAAACAGAACTCAAACTTCAACACACATTTCAAAGCACTGCAAAAGGGATCAGGCTGAAGTTTTTTAAATGGGATCTCAAAATACTACTTTCATATGTTAAGGCTCTTCTGTTTAAGCGCTTGTTTAGATTAGATTTTCTTGCTAACATAGTCATAGAGATAAAAGACCTGATTTTAAGTTTTCAATATACTTTGAAGCACACCTCTTCTATGCAAAAGCCAGGATCTGAGGATTAATGAAAGCATTGATTCATGCAGGGCCAGAAGGACAAAGGAAACAACCCTCTCCTTCCCTTAGGACCTTTGTCTGGATATAAGTGGAGATTTGGCACATCTCTTCAAGTTTCCTCCATGTCAGACAGCTGTCAGAGCAATATTTCCAAACCCAAGACAAATGCCTGGGAGCAGCGCTGTGCCAGGCGGTGGCCCCATCACTCCTCTGCCTCCCCAGGGCCTCCCCAGTGTCCCCGCAAGGCCCTGCAGCCCAGGCTGCTCTGCACCCTGGCCTTTCCAAAGCTCTCCCGCAGAGTTTGCATCTTCTGTCCATAACAGATTCTCACCCTGGAACAATTTGAGGCAGTCTCAGGGACTCCATGGGGATAGGGCTCCTTCCCCTCTGTTGAGGAACCATGGAAACCCTCTCTTGTCTTTCAGGAGATGTGTGCTTTTGGTAGGCTAAACTCATCACTGTTATCTACGTTCTCTCTTAGCATATTTTCTCTTCAAGGTGTACTTTGTCCCTCAAATGGTATTTTTATTTATTTAGTCATATAGTAATCTGAAATAATTTTGGGAATTAATTAACAAGATGTAAATAAAATAACCAAGGAAGCTACCTACTCTGAGGCTCACTGCCTCTTAACAGTTTTGGGGTTTTTTTTATAAAAAGGGAGCAGTAAACAAACCACAAATTCCAGTCAAGTTCTATTTATATCTTTGGTAGATAACTCTGTATATGTTTTGTTATATTTTGCAGATAAGACAGAAGTTATCTTCATTAACTTCATGAAGTTTAATTTCTCAATGAAAAAGCCTAGGGTATTCAATGTGTATTAAATGAGAATGTCATTTTCCAGCTATATTATTTTGATTAACTAACTGATGTTACAAAATAAGTTACTGCATTTATTAGCATCTAAGGCACCACATGACTGTAAATATGCACCTGTATAAATGTTTCGCAGAGTCACCCCTCTGCCCCAGAACCAACCTGGCAGCATGGCACAGGCCTTTCCCTATGCCTTGTCTTCACCACAGCCCCCAAGAGCTGGTAAAACCATGTGGCATCAACACTCATCATGGTCAGGCCAGGCACTACATGTGTGCTGTGCTCATTTCTCCAGTTACGCCCCTCTGCTTTGGAGACAGAGGGCAATGCTCTTTTCCTTGCCCTTGTTTTTGAGGGAAAGCCTAAACATGTCATACCTGCTTAGATTCAGAGATCACAGAATTATGAGACGTTAAGGGTTGGAAGGGACAGTAAAGATCATCTAGTCCCAGCCCCTACTGCCATAGGCAGGGACATCTCCCACTAGACCAGGTTGCTCAAGGCCTTATCCGACCTGGCCTTGAACACTTCCAGGGATGGGATATCCACAGATTCTCTGGGCAGCCTGTGCCAGTGCCTCACCACCGTCACAGTAAAGAATTTCTTCCTAATATCTAATCTAAATTTCCCCTCTTTCAGTTTGTGCCCACTACTCCTTGTCCTGTCACTACAGTTCCTGATCCCAGTTGCCCTCCCCAGCTTCTCTGCAGACCCCTGCAGCTACGGCAAGGTTGCCATGAGGTCTCCACACAAGCTTCCCTTCTCCAGGCTGAACAGCCCCAACTCTCTCAGCCTGGCTTTGTAGGGGATACGCTCAGGTCCCCTTATCAAATGCATGTCCCTCCTCTGGATTTGCTCCAACAGTTCCATGTCCTTCTCTCATTGGGGACACCAGAAATGGACACAGCTCTGCAGGGGGGGTCTCACCAGAGCAAAGTAGAGGAGAATCACCTCCTTTTATCTGCTGGCCAAACTGCGTTTGATGTGTTTATGAAGAGCAGTAATCCATAAATTTTATTTATTTGTATTAAAGATACATAAATTCTTCAAATTTATCACTGGATGGAATTCTGCCTTTATGTTTTGGTGACTACGTTCAGGACTAGTATATTTAGTAGTCTATTTTCATCTGCATAATCCTTGCTTTTTTACTACTAATGCTCATTCTAGAAAGATACATGTTCCAACTATTTCAAAATTCAGTGAAAATGGGCCCAGCAGCTCTTTTGAAATGTCGTGCAAATTAGACAGTTTTGGTGAAATAAAATTTGGTTGATGTAGATTCAAAGTACACACTCTTCAAAGACTTTTAGGTTACTAGCAACGACTTACAGGTTACTAGAAGGCTAGAAGTGTATCACTGATACATTCTTATGCTTTTTCTAACATCTTAAAAATATACATTCACTGAAAACTTCTGCCTTTTTTGCCGAACACCCTGAGAGAACAAAACTGGTCATGCTGTCTGAGCTTATCAAATCCAATCCCATTATTAAGGCAAATACATCACAATCTTACATAACAGTTTTTCCACACTGTTGCCCAGAATTTTTGTAGATGTTTGCTGTTTGTGCTGTTTCTTTTGACCTTCTCCATTTCTCTACTTTTTCTTTTCTTCTTTCCTTTCTTGGTTTCTGGTCCTTTCCTGTTTTGATAGTCATTTTCTCTTTGTTGATCAGCTTCTGGAATTTTCAGCCTCTCCTATTTGTTTACAGCCATTTCATTTTTTGTTCCTCCTAGTTTCTCCTCCCTTGATACTTTCTTCCTCTGTAAGATGGGACGATACACAAGACGTAAGAGTCTTGATGGCTTAAGTCTTTGTCTTTTTCCCTGGGAAATGGCCAAAGGGGTTTGGGGGGTTTCATGCCCTCTTGTTTACAACATTACAAGTGAAAAGACTATGCATGAGTTCCAGCTGATTCCATGAAAGCAATCCCAATAAAAACAAATAAAAATATGAGCTCAGATTCTTTGGCTTCTCCTAAGTAATATAATTCTGATGTTTAAATGAAGTGATATCACCTCAAACTTGGTTACGTAAAATGTAAGCACTGAACAGTCCTTTAATAGCAAGCTCCCTTCCCCTTTCCTTGAAGATTTTAAAGGTTCTCTACTATGATTCATTATATTTGTAGGCTGAACACTCTTTCATATTAATTAATCTGCTCAATTTCATTCTCACATAATTTTATTCTGAAAGAATATAAATTTTCAAACTTTAATAAATACAGTCTAGCTGGTGTTATTAGAGAAATTTAACATCTATCTTTTTTGTTGTTGTTTGGGAGTAGGCTGGCATGAAGATTTAGTTTGCAAGTCTTCCATATTTCTGCTAATGTAAAATGACAGAGTCTTTCATAATCCTGCCAAAACATAAATTCTTCAGTCTATTAAAGACTAGAAGTTTCATCTGTATAAAAATGACAAAATACATCACACCGAAATTGACAGAACAGCTATAATGCAAAGGAGATGTGGCTTGATTAGAGCTCTCTCCACAGCTAGACTAAGCTTGCCAGTGCAATTGTAAAGCTTGCCAGTGTAATTGTAATCCACTATCACCTATTACCTATTACTATTGCTATATACCACATCAGAAAAGTACTCCCTTCAGGAAGTCTTTTCAGCCACTTTTAACAAAAAAAGTTACCATGCGACTATGCACTCTCTCTTATCAACAGAATTTCTGCCAATGAGTTAAATCAAAAATTGTTCCTCTGCAGAGCACTGCATCCAGCTGTAAAATGGGAATGTTTAGTGTAAGGAATGTGGAAATATCCACGTGCTAACTACTAGCAGTGTTAGACTTTGTAGTCCAGAGAAATCTACAACTACCTTTGAAAGAAAAAAAAGTGTTTGCTTATCTTTTTTTCTGACTCATCTTTTCTCATTCATCATATGGGAGCTGATTAACTTCTTTTTCTGTTAATTTAGTGAGCCCATTTCAAAATCCAAGATGTCCCTGCCTTTTTTCAAATTGCAGTTGATTTAGGGAAAAATTAGGAAGAATATGCAGAAAAATTGATTAAAAAATGTCTAGGAGTCCTTGTTTGTCCCTCTTTGGTGTCCAGTTCTGGTGGTCTGTAACAGTTTCCATCAATCTGCCTTAACTAACTAACAGCAACTGACTCCTGTGCTTGATAAGAACTATGGCAACAGTCTGAAAACTTAGCTTCTCTTTCAACTTCTCTGTCATTATGCCTACAAAACCTAAGAAAATGTCAGGCTCCGTGTGCACAGAAAGCACTTGACAACAAACCAGTTGATTGACTCAGTGGATTCTTCATGCATCTGTACACACTCCTTCTTACCTCAATGGTAATACCTTTGGGGCAAGAGTCAGCTTTCTGGCCCAGATTTGGAGACGCTGTTTTTTCCAGATAGAACAGAGAATAACAGCAATAGCTATCATACATTGTCAGCCCAACCTCAGAGACCATAAGAAGTCCTGTTACGAATGAATGCTCCAAACAGTATAAATTACAGAAAAATAAACTGAGCAGTAGAGTAAGCTGAGATATGTGTAAGTAGGAGATAATAATTACCACTACAACTCAGATAAAATTATTCTGAATAAATGCATAAAAATACCAAGTAATTTTTCAGTCATTACTGCTCATGGAATATATGCTGGAAATGAGAAGTCTGAATCACAAAAAGAAAGCAGAGAAGAGGCATTGTCATGGAGTCTCACACTCAGTGATAATATTTACTCAGCAAGGAAGATAACACAAGAATGAGAAACGGAAAATAACATGTGAAGGAAAAACATCATAAAAATAAATTATCTATGGTGCTGTGGGATCACCTGATATCAGACTTACAAAGGCACTGCTTGTAATGTAACTCAGGATTTTTCACAAACAGCACAGGTGAAATGCCTTTAAAATGTCATGTTCTCACCAAAATCCAGGCACCTTTACCTACCCCATTCTCCTGTGTCATCCTGGCCTTCTGAATCCATGTTCTTGATTCCAGGGAAGAGACAGTGTCATGTATTTATGTGCACATGAACACCAGGCAAGAGACTCCTGTTGGAGCTGCTGCCCTGTGTGATGAGCCGTCCCGCAGACCACCCAGGGGCCTCCCCTCTGCTCCCCCAGCAGCACAGGAGAGACACATTTGCCTTTTCAAGTTGTATCCTCTGATCAAACATTTTTCCTTCCCAGAAAAAGGCAAGGCCTGATCTCATGTGTTTTGTGGGCTGTGTTCAGTACACAGACAGACAGTGAGGCCATACTAGACTGACTCAGCCAATTGTCAGGAAAATCCTTTATGAAGCGCAACCCCAGCTGGAGAAGGGGGTTTTAAAATTGAAGTCTTGTTAAATATTAGAACATATGCCAGCATGTTTCAATCCAAGCAATTGATGCTTTAGATATTGTCAGATTGTCTTTGTTGATGAATAATGAAATGAAAACCATGTTTGTTTGCATTAATCGTGTACGTCAAAAAAAATTAAATAGTTTGACAAATGCTATTCAGGTTTCACTGAGTGTTAGATTATCAATCATTTAATGAAAGACATAATTTTAAGCTTTTGTAGTTAGAAGACTAATAGTCTGATTAACATCAACTATAAAGCAATATAATATCATAGCATATATAAAATATAATGCTAAAAGTTGCCTAACAAGGAATCAGCATTTTATTGAAGGAGAACTGAATGAAAAGTCTGGGAATGCTGCAAAGTAAATAAATGAAGACCAGTATGACATTTGTTAATACAGTTTTGTAACTATTTGCATTCCATACATTTACTTTTCTTTTTTTCTTTGTTCATTTTTACCAATTCAGTTATCTTGCACATGCCTGACAGCACAACCTGGAAACTGAAATCAATTTCCAGCATCAAATGATGCCTGCAGAAATAAAAGAAGGCTTTGCCTGATACAGAAAGCTATGAATGACTAATGAACTACTGAATGACTAATAAATATGAGTTCTGGTATGAAGCTCAGACAAGTTAAATCAATAGATTTTTCAGAGACTATCAACATTCAGTATTAACAGTGGAAGTAAGGGAAGTTCTCAATAAACAGATTTTATACTACCAGCATTGAGAATTTTTTACCCAAACACCCATGACCATGTATGGATGTATGTTTGACTCCAGCTTCCAGTGCTGACAGTCTAAAATTCTTTTTCCAAATTAAAGTCCATACCTAAGATTCACACAAAACTTGTTAATTCTGAAAAGACTTTGTCAAGGTAATTCATAGATGCCACAGTGAAACTGTGTCCTTCTGCAGCCAATAACACTGAAAAATTGGATTCAGTATTTTTTAAAGAGATATGAATGCTTTGAGAACACCTGTAACAAAGCAACTGAGTCCAAAACTCAGTAAAATTATTTCATTCTCAGCTGCCTACTCCAACTTAAGTTTAAAGTAGCAGTAAAAATATATCACTTCTAAAGGAGGCTGAGTAGACCAAACAGTAATTTTTTAAGCATCTTACAAAGATTCCACTAAAATCCAGAAACGCTAGTAATATAATCCACATACTTTTCACATATTCGTCTTTTCCCAGTAGAATTTTGCACTTACCACATTACAGTATGTTTTAACACAAAAGATAGGTGGGGTTTAGCTGCAAAGAAAGTATCAAATGATAACTATCATCTTACTATTATTTCACTCAGTATCATTAGTTTCACATTCACTAAATTCAATGTGGAAAGAAAACCACTCATAGAATCAAAAAAATTTTAATCCATATTACTTTTGATAATTTCTTACTGTTATTACTTTGCAATGTGGAACCCCTCAGGGGAAGAGGAAACTGATAGATGAAATAAAAAAGGCTACTTTGTCAAACGTATTATTAAATGGCATGAAAATTCAGCATGCACAGATTAGTATTTCCAGGTGTTTCAAAATCCAGAGTCATTGCAATACAAACTAAGTGTGTGTGCTGTGGCTGAACACCATACTTTTTCACTGGCATGAGAATATGGGGCAAAAAGGGCAGAAAATGCAACTGATATTCAAGACCTGGGAAGTAATTAAAAGCCTAGGAAGGAAGCCATTCCATACACTGAAATGCCAAATACTATTTGCAGTTAGAAGTTCATCACCTTTAGTTGCTAAATCTAGATTTCTGTGAAGGCCTAAAAAGAATTTAGATGCAGAAACTTGTGGCTGAAGGCATAGTAGGATTTCTGAGTTTCACTGAGTTACGCTGATTTTGAAAATTTCTACTTCTAATCCATCTGTAGTTTTAAATCTACAGTTATTACCAGAGAGAGCAAGCACTAGTAGATGACAGTGAAACACAGAGAAGAAAGAGCTGGAACTTTAAAACAGAGAAGTACAACAGCAGTGCCATTAAACTTGGTGACTAAACCCTGTTCAGAGCATCCCAAACAGCACACGCATTGACAGAGCTCCTCCTGCTCCTGTAAAAAACTGTACCTTAAATAAAAAGACCTTGCTATTATTTACAAATACCACACAGTAGTAGGTGATTTACTGCAGACAGTTCCTATTTCAAACAGCATAAAACTAAAAGAACCTAGATACAATTTTATGCTGTCAACAAGTATTGCGTCTCGAGGAAGTCACCACAAGACCTGTTTGTGAACGGGTGTATTTTTACGTGCTCTTGAACCTGTTTTTGCAGCATAAACTGTTCTTTTCTATCATCAAGGATTTTTTCCTCCCAAACTGCTTGAGGTCACTACAAGAAATTTTGTGACCTGGGAGAGCTAACATAGAAGCTTTAGGTGCACAAGGAGAACATTTAATTTGCCTGTCCCTACATGTGCAAAGCTCTGCATCCCTTTTGAACCTGTGTCCCTCACTTCTCTGTCTTCTCTTCTAAGTTAGTCTTAGGTGAGTACAGGGTATGAGTTGCAAAGATTTGGAGATGGTATTAATCTGTGTCAAGTGGTGATCTGAGGAAATCTTCAGCGCACTGGGACTGATTTTTAAGCCTGGGACTAAGAAATGAACCTTTTTACTGGAGAAGTTGCATTGGAAATCTTCACAAATATAGGAAGTTTAAAAGTTTAACTATTCTATTATCGTGACACATTTTTGAAGTCTGGTCACATACATCTAGAGATGGTTTTGCACAGAAATGAGGCGGAAAAGAAAAATAAAGCACAATCATTAAAACCAGAACCCTGAGCTGTATCAGCTCACACAAAAAAAGGACTCTAAAGCACCTTTCTGAACCCAGAACGCGGTGAAATTATTTCATTTGCAGCTGCCTACTCCAACTTAAGTTTAATGAAATAAAATTAATAGTTGAATTAACACCATGTTCCTTGAGATTTCCTTATTACATTCACAGTGTCTCACAATTATCCAGATTATTTCATGAATCTAAAATATGAAATATATAAAAACATACTTTACTCTAGAAAAACAGCCAGTGGAGAAATTTGTGCAGAAAAACATAGCTTGAAACAGCACTTGCTGCTACTGCTGATTTTTAGACATTAGATCTCCAAATAAGAGACAATTACCAAAATTGCATATTCTGCAACTAAATTCTAAATTTAAATGCAGACAATTATTAGGGCCTATTTTACAAAATGAATTAGTGCACAGATCAGTAGCGATAGTTTATGACAAAGAAAGAAACACAAACATTATAAATATCACATTTATATGACCAAAACTAATCGGGATCAGAAAGCCACACACACAGAGAAATAATTATCAGCTTCAAAGTCACCTAATTTTCTACTTAGCAAATATTATACAATTATTCTGTAATACTAATAAGATACATTAAATTATGTGTTGACATTCAAAATTATTCTACAGAATAACTGTAATACTCTTCTTTTGTGATATGGTTTAATGGTGGCTACACGACATAATTAGTCATAGAAGCATTGAGAATGTTAATTTCCATTTTCTGTTAGTGTGCCTTGAAACTGTGGACTGTTTGCTACTTAGCTACCAACTTTTCCCAAGCAGGTATAAATGGGTTTGCTTCTGATTAATCATTGGTTTCTAAAACTGAATTTTTCCTAGAAAGGCACAGTTACACAGGTAATAATTTCATTTCTATTATCTGCATGAGTTGAATTGTCAGAGAGATGGCACAAACGCTCAGCAAATAATGATAGGATGAAATGTGCAGGTAAAACAGTAGTTCCATCTTTCCATGTATTTACACTAAAGAATTATTTGTATTTCATAGCAGTGTGTCCTACAACCATGCAGAAAACACTTAATTAAATTATCTCTTTACTTGCACTGTATCATAATTACAATATTGCATAAGGTTGTACTGTTTGTGCTTGTCAGATGTGATCAGAAAGTACCTTAAATTTTAAAATTGGTTGAAATGGGGTTATATGTCTCAGATGTGATGCTGATATCAAATTATAATAAACATCAGAACTAAAATCATATGAGCACTATGCCAAGGACTTCACTCAGAACAAATTCATTGAGATCAGAATTCCATCCAGGTCTGGGAATTGAAGCCAGTTGTTCTTAACTTTGGGAACTGGAAAACACTGAAGAAATTGCTTCAGAATCTGCTTTGTCTTTCTTTTTAAATACATAAAATACCGACTAAAATTTTCCAGGTCTTCATCATCCAAAGTAGCTACCGGCATTTCCAGTAGCCTTGAGCTGTCAGCTTTAATTGCAGGTATAAATATGGAATCACAATTGTTTTGGGTCTGATCTTTCAAATCACCGTTTCATCACCTGCATCATCCACAGCTGAGCATTTTCCAAGTGAGAACTCAAAGTATTTGCAGATCATATTGTTTATAAAGGCAAAAAGAATTGTGCAGTGCTACATCACATTCTAGCACCAGTAACCTAATAAGCATAGTTGTTAAAATTGTAAGCACCATGCTGACAGGTGAGCGACAGCAGCTACCGATCATTTAGCACATGATGTTGTTGTTAGACGCCTCAAGCAAGAGAACCACCAAATGTAATACACGGATGTAAAAAAACCAGTAAATACTAACAAGCATTGTGAAGTACGTAGTAAATACCTGCAGGCCACAACTTGAAATTGAATTACTGTAAGGGGAATGGCTAAAACATAAACCCAATGAAGGCATGGCTCCTGCAGAAGTGCAATGAGGGCAGCAGGACACTGCACGCCAGCCATGGGCACTGCTCCGAGCGCGCCTGTCCGCACTGGCCAGGACACTGTGGGCGCCGTGGGCAGCACGGTCACCGTGTACACAGCCACACTGCTCTGCTGAAGAGGAAGTGAAGACTCTGAAATATCAGCTGACCGAGATAAAAATAGTGTGTGCTGTCAGCAGCCTTCACCACCAACGCTGCTGCGCGGCACAGAGCTTTTCGGCCACATGTTTGGCACCACGTCAGTCCCCCTCATTGAGTTCCCAGTCACCATGCTGAAATGAGTGCTCCTTCCCACACGCACAGTCTACCAGCATAATCCTGCCAGATTGGTCACTGCACTTGGCCTCACATGTAGATATGATGGATAAGGGTAAACTGTTCCTGACACTCAATCTGACTACAAGACTGCTCAGAAATATGACAGTGAAAAAGAAGGCATTTCTGGGGAATCTAGGCGGGGTTGTGGCAACTTTTGCAGTACAGCATACTTAAATATATCAGTCTGAAGAATTGTAACAGATTTTTGGTGTGATGTAGCTACTAAGATTGTATAATGGCTAATGAACAACAGAAGTGCATAAATCAACTTGTTGACAGGCATATAAGTGAGATAGCACTAGCAGCAGGCAGAGATTATGACAGTGTAGTGGTAATTACACCACACTAGGCAGCAAAAAAACCTGAGGACAAGCTGATAGACACTTGATGGGAATGACTGGCCTTCATTATTGACATCTGATTCTTAGGGTCTGTAACTGGATTTGAAAAGTCCATTCTATTTTATGCAGGAGAGCTGTTTTCAAGAGCTGGTGACCTATTTTTCTTCTCGTCATCTCACCCTTAATTTTTCAGGGTCTGCTGATGTTATACATTTACTACGCACAGTTACTACGACACCCTTGTTCTAATACATAAATTTGAAGATTGCCTTGTTTTGTCCCATAGCTTCTAAATTTGGGGAGAAGCAAACAGGGATTTTTGGGGGTCCTAACCAAGAGAAGTATTACGAATATCAGTTTAGACTCTTGCTTTAATTTAAGGACAAAAGAATTAGTTTTGATGAAATATCTCCCTTTTTCTCACTTTGTCAGCTTTGTAGCTGACTCCTTCCCAAGTGCAGACCTGATCCTTCATGCTGTGGCTGCATGACCAGAACAAAACAGAACAGTAAATCTCTAAACCCTCTACTTGTAGAGGAAGAACGAAGGAAGAAATTGCTCTGAGTTATGTTACTGGCTTGGGTTCAACTGCCAAGAATGAATTGGGAAGGTGTTCATTCTGCAATAAGTAAAGGAAACTAAAGAAGAAATCTGCTAAAACCAAAAAGGAAATAATATATGTTCTGCTAATCTGATTTGACGAATTGTACACAGGCACACCAGCTGAAGAGGAAAGAAATTGCACAAAATTTCAGCCACTAAAATTGAAGCCCAAGTTGCAGACAAGGCCAAGAAAGGTAATCCAAGGAGAGACATTGATGGCCCAGCCTCTCTCAGTTACTGTTTGACGACTCTTTTGAAAGGGCTTTGTAACACTTTGTAGTCTTGTTCATTCACTCGGCTTTTAATTCAGTGTTTAATAAATAGATGGGTCAGAAAAATTGACTAACAATCCTCAGAATGTTGAGGCAATCGGCCACTTTACATCCACAGCAATATTGTTGACACCCACGTACATTTTCCCACATATGCACATAATGGGCAGAAACGGAATTAACTTAAATTGATGAAACTCCACTGAATCTATTGAACTTAACTGGCTAGGACCCTCTTGTGACACTTACAGCCAGGCCTGGCACAACAAGTATATACTGTGTAATATATGTACGGTATAATCCTGTCTCTTGATAGCACTGAGCAGAAAATGTAAAGTTTAAAGAAGGATTTTCAGCCTATTCTCATGTTCTGAAAGGGAAAAATCACTAATCTCTGTCCTACTCCCAGTGACAAAACCTGGCTATCAGTAGGCTCTGTTTTACCTCCCTCTACACAGGACCTTATGAATTCCAACAGAACAGAAAATGTTGAATCCCCCACTATTTAACTTTCTAAACATAAAAATTCCTGGTGCTAGTACAGATACACCAATTGTTTATTCCAGTGATATGTTTGAGATGCCAGACTTCAGTGTACCAGATTCGCAAGAGGTGATCTAGTTATTCTTCTTCCTCTACTAATTCTGAGGACATACCCAGAGTGCAGAGGAAAAACTTACCTTCTATTCTTTATTCTAGAAATTATTTTATCTTTTCCAGCTACTAAAATCTTCAAAGATACGACGATCGTATTTTTTAAAAGTAATCTTGCTTCTGACTAAAATTTAAAGATTGCATGTACACATGTGCATACCTCTACTTCAGGCAATATCAGAGCTCAGCTTATTACTCATTTTCCATGAAAGACAAAACCATACATAATGCAATACCAGAGTCTTGATCAGAATAGCTTTAAATAATGCAAAGTGACAAGAATATGTATCTCATTGCATATATTATCATTACAAGGTAAACAGTGGCTAAACCTTGGCTAAAATCAGTGACTGGCGGTTTCATTTCAACCTTGGGGCAGAGGATATTTTCCAGCTCATTTTTAAAGCTANCCTCATCACTAAAATACAAAATCTGACCAGTTATCAACTTCACAGAGGAGCAATATCTATGCTCACAGGTCACAGGTCATTAGAGGCAAGCACAATTTCTGACGTAGCATATTGCCAAGAACATCAAACTAGGACACCAATTGATAAGGCATTACTGAAAAACAAAGAATAATAACAACTATATTTAGTATCTAGAATTATTTGCATGCAGAGGTCACATTTTCTTTGTATCTTTCTGAATAAATGCATACATACACGCACAACTGGCACCTGATTTTAAGAGAAAATTCATGTTTTTTTCCAGCACACACATTTTCTAGTGCAATACATGGCTATAAATTCTTTCTTATCACAAAGTTATCAGAGGCTGCTAATATTTTCCATCCCAAAAAATATCTGGTAAAGGAACTTCTAGCTTGTATTTGCATCTTTCATACTGCCAGAGCAATTAGTGCAGCTTTGCACTGATCAGCAATGTTCCAGGTGAAAAAGCTGACATTTCACCGGAGACTTCTGGTGACATAACAAAATTCAAGGCATTGTTTCATAAGAGAACATCTCTACAATTCCTTCCACTCAAGCTGTCAATTAAAACATGGTTTTACTGCATAACTGGCACCAAATTCATAACAAAAGAACCGGCTGACTTCAGAGTCATTGTATAAGAAAAATTACTGTGTGACACCTTGACAAAAGAAACATTCTAGTACCTTGGTACCATTATCTTCAATATCAAACTGCACAATACTGCAATAAAGGTGCTAACATTAGTAAAAACCCCCAAGAGCTGCTGGCTGCTTAGTTCAGATGTGATCCTAGTGCTCAATAAACATAAATGTGTTTAAATAGAGCCTGGAAGACCACAACCAAGACTTGACTTCCTCACAAGAAACAAATAGGAGAGGAAATTTGAAGACTAATCTTACCCCCAATTAAATGTCTTGTGTGACTCTCCTCTGGGTTAGGAATGCCTCGGTAAGTTCAGCAATGGCTTTGACCTTGGGTTGATACTTGGGTTGAATGCATGGAGAGTTGATTCTCATTTTTCTAGGCTGAAAACCCTCTCTGACCACCTCATCATGTGTGGTGGGTTGAAAAAACTGAGTTGATAGACAGACTTGTAGACCAACTGCTTCTCGCAATTTTGCATATAAAAGTCAGCACGGCCACGGGAAAGGGAGCTTCTGGTTTCCGGTCTCTGCCCGGAGGGGTGGCCGGGCCGGGGCCCCCTGCGCCCTCCACTCTCCCCCTCCAGCACAGCGGCACAGACCCCTGGGTCACTGCAGGAAAGAGCCGTGGGCAGCTGAAAACAACTATGATTTGCTGCACAATTGAACTTACTTGAAGCAGCTCTGGAAAACTGGCGAGTTCCCCCCCCCACCCCCACATGGTCCCGCGCAGGCCAACGGAGCTTTCTGNTAGTGTAAAAAGACTGCAAAATTCATGAGAGAAATGTTTTTTTTCATGGCAGCAGATTTTTCCGGGTGAAATCTGGTTTTATTTGTAGCAGTTTGGAAACCACGCTAAGCAGAAGAAACCTCTTTTCCCCTCAAATATGGAAGAGACTTTTAAGAACTGCAATACTGACCTGAATCACATGTTTGTTATCCTTCTGTGCAGTTTGGAAGAAGAGGGGAGTGTTTGAGAGAGAAAGGGGGGTTTGCTTTAAGTTCATATTATTTCTTTTTTTTTTTACCTTTAATTCTGTTAGTAATAAACTTCTTTATATTCTTTAAAGTGTTGAGCCTGCTTTTCACCCTCTCCTAATTTTTATCTCACAGAAAGTAAAAAAAGCAAACAAAACCACTACATCATGAATGCCAAAAATTTTGTCCTATCATTTTGTCTTCCCCAAAGGATTTCAGAAAGGCATTGACCAAAAATAAGGATTTCCTGAAGTATATCTCATTTTCACCTGTTTTCTCTTGTACAAATACACAGAAAGTATTAGTTCCTTCTCTCAAAAAAAAAAAAAACAAACAAGCCACCCATGATAATGACATTGCATGGATGGAAAACTAGTGGTTTAGAGAGTGTAGTTACCCTGAAATGAGAGTATCCTGCAACCTCTGAAAAATTATGCTTAGGAAAAAAATCTAAAACTAACCTAATGCATGAATAGACAAAGAATTTGGTTAATTTGGCACTCTGCTGCTCTGGTGAAAGGTCTCTAGCGAAAACCTAGTCAGCAGAGAAAATTATTCCCTAAAAACATGAAGATTTTGATTTAAATGATAATGAGGAACATCCAGATTTGTCATTCATTTCAGTTCAAAATCTAAAGGCTTTACTCCAAGAGACAAACTCTTGACAGCCACAGAAGGATGAGACCTATGAACTTCATCCTTTACAAATAAGAAAATCACTTTCATTACAAGTCAATTAACATTATGCAAGATGAATTTTGCATGTGCCTAATAGTACAATTTATAATTCTAAAGTAAACACGTGTGAACAAAGAAGTCTTTCAGTATGCAATGTCGTGAGCAAAGCCAGTTAATCCAACCTCAGTTTCAAAAAGGAGGGAAGGGTTTCTGGATCATAATCCACTGGTGTTTTCTAATAAGAAGCCCAAATGAGTGTAAAAGTTGCCTTTAAAATGCATGAGCATCTGGACCTTGCTAAATGAAAACAATGTTATGTAAACAAAAAATTAAAGTTTTTTTTCTCTGTCTTATGTCTTTACTACAGAGAAATCAATTTTCTTGACACAAGTACATTGACGTAATTGATAAAACATTTAGCTGGCATATTTCTCCATATGTGTAACTTGGAACCTATGCAGTTTTGCTACAATAAAACAATAAAAGCTAGGTTCTGCCAGGATTTTAGTGGGTTGGCAAGTTCCAGGGCTCTCTGCAGAGTTCCTTTCCTCAATCTCTGTATATTGGTGAGCCAAAAAATTCACATAGTAATATAAAGCGTTTCTTCTATGACAGCTACAACATCAGGCAGAATTCACAATGCCCAGCAAAGAGCTAGAGAGCATCCTAATCTCATGTCTGATGCACTAAAACCAATGGGTGCAGATAGAAATCATCATTCAGTTAATTTCCCATACCATTTAGAAAAATATTAAAGCTAATTCATGAACTGAAACAAAACACTTCAACTGCTGCAGGCAGATTCCAAGTCTGCTACATACACACTGTGGTCATATCAAGACAGCAGGCTGTCTTCTATGCCAGAATCAGTTCCTTAACTTCCCTGGAGTCACAGAACTCCACACATGCCTCTTTCGGGGCAGTTAGCTCCCATTTGGCCTTCTTGCCAGCTGGCAGTTGCCACCTGACCATCGCCACCTTCAGCATGTATGGCCCCTATGCCTTTACTATTCCATAAACCCAGTTAATTGTGTAACACCAGGGTGATGATCATTAACAAAGGCAGGAAAACAAGTAAGGACAAACTCGAACACTGCAGTAGATGAGGTAGATGTTGTGCAGGTCATTATCAGTGCACATTCCTGTGACTGAATTCTGTACAGACTGTAAAAATACCAGACAGTCTACCAGTGATGACTAAGTACTCCTCACAGAAAAAGTAGTGAAAAAAACCCAACCCAGTATGCTAGAATTCATTGAAAAATGTACACTTGTGCTCTCAGGTTTCTATGGAAGCATGAAAACAGAATAAAACTTTCCAGCATCTTCTCTCTTTCTTATGTCCTTCACATTTTCACACCAACTTCTCAATGGCTTCCCTCAAGCGTAATTTGGGAGCCCCCATGTTCAAGGCAGCTGAGCACCAGCCACAGGCAGAGCACAGTTGTGTGGAGGAGGGATGTTGAGCAAATCCATAACATGAATACTAAGAACCTACTAGTGAAACTTTTGTCTAGGTGTCTGTGTTCTGTCAGACTTATTCAGACTCAATTAAAAAAGAAGAGCTCAACATTTCTACTTCTATGGCAAACTGTGTCCTTACTACCCATTCACTTCAGCTACAGAGGGTGCAACACATTTGCGTGTTCAGTGGTTAATCAAACAGGGTGCCCCTCAGTTGAGTTTACTAGATTACGCAGCTCCCTAGAAAGCATCTCTGCTAGTCTTCATTTAAAAAAAAAAAATATATATATAGTTTGCCTATTTGTATTTTGAATTGAAGATCACTTGCAACTCCACTAGTTTCTGTCAATCACAGAATGAACCAATAACAAAAGTATTGTTAAAAACAGTGATAATTTCTTAGTTTTGTAAATCCCAATAAGGTGTTAACAGCATTGTAGTGATGAAAACACTCAGTTATTCTTATTTAAATACTTTAATCTGCCTTAGTTTTAAAGAAAATAGTTAATATTAATTGAACTATCACAGCAAGTCCAGTGGAGAGCCACAAATTTGATAAGGGGACCTGAGCACATCCCCTATAAAGCCAGGCTGAAAGTGTTGGGGCTGTTCAGCCTGGAGAAGGGAAGCTTGTGTGGAGACCTCATGGCAACCTTGCCGTAGCTGCAGGGGCCTGCAGAGAAGCTGGGGAGGGCAACTGGGATCAGGAACTGTAGTGACAGGACAAGGAGTAGTGGGCACAAACTGAAAGAGGGGAAATTTAGATTAGATATTAGGAAGAAATTCTTTACTGTGACGGTGGTGAGGCACTGGAACAGGTTGTCCAGAAAGCTGTGGACACCCCAACCCTGTCAGTGTTCAAGGCCAGGTGGAGTAACCTGGTCTAGTGGTAAGTGTCCCTTCCCAGGAGGTTTGGAACTAGATAATCTTTAAGGTCTCTTCCCACCCAAACCATTCGATGACTCTATGATTCTAATACCTATTTCAAGAAATTTATATAACTTCTCAAAACCAGTAAGTCAGGTTCAGCACAACACGTCGACAAGGCAGTCAGCTAAGGATGAGTCAAATAGCTACTAGTTGTATTTGTATCATGTGACATTCCTGAGAGCACACCAGCTGCCAAAAATGTATTGTGCTTTGTACCAAATCTACTTCCCCATTCAGACAACTACAATGCATTCGGAAGCTAACATGATGCTGAAGACAATGTCAAATGTAATAAACTTCTAGAAGTCCTACTTGACTAGCAAATTAAGCAAAACTTCTTTTAATTCTCAAGTCGTAGAATGCATATTCATGGTCAGAAAAGGTTTTCTCTACTGTGAATCAAGAAACAGAACACCTAAGAACAAAACAAAACCTGGCACCTACTTGAAGTTAATAAAATCCTTTTTAATCACACTACATTGATTTTGATACTGTTATTTACTTGGAATCAATATTAAGCATAGAGAAGAATGTTTAAGACAATAAGATTTTAAAATAAAGCATGTCTTATGAATCATGACATTCTGATAAAATTTTTAAATTAATTTTTTCAAAGCATTTAATGGAAGCAAAACCACATTTTAGTTTTCATTGTGGCCTATGAATTTAAGTATCCATTTTCCTGGGATACTTACACAGGGACTTCAACATGTAGGAAGGTGCAGTTTTTTGGTTGTCACTCAAAAGCAAATGCTGTGCAATTCATAACTCAGCATGTAGTCTGGATAATCTGCTGGTACCCAAAGGAGCCCATTGTAGCTCCAAGAGCATCTCCCTGCCCCTCCACTGCACTCCACTCCACTATTTTAGCTCTGCTTCACTGTCACTGGCTGGGGGAGGGAGACAGGAAAGAGAGCCACATCTTCTGTCAAATCTCAGCCCCTTTCCCCCATAACATTGCCAAGGGTTGGCTCAGCAGCTCCAGGACCTTCCTAAACACAGGCATTTCTGGCCTGCCCACAGTGCAGTCCAGAGAGGTAAATAGCCTCCCTCATCTTGAGAGAGGCAGTGAAATAAAGAGCACCACTGCATATTATTTTTCTAGAGCCCAGGCTAACTTTCATTGAAACAGAGCAAAAAAAAAAAATTCCTCTAGAAAAAGATTACATTAGAAAATGGGGGGGAAAGACATCTGCCTGAGACTTTATACCTTCCTTCTTTGGTTCTGTGTGATCTATTGTATTTTAATCTTTTTTTCCTTATCCAGTACTGCTATTGTAAAGATGAGCCCCACAGCAAAGAAAACTACCTCCCCTGTCGTCTTGGACAACAGAAGAAAGTTAAAGGAACTGCACTGGAGCAAAGACTCACCTAGCCTCTTTTAAAAAGTGCATGGATTAAGAAAGTTACTAGAACAGCACAAGCTTTTTTCTCCCAGACACCAGTCCTTTGAAGTTTTTTGACTTCCTGACCCAATATTCATGCAACATCATCTTTAATAGCTCTCAAACGACTGACCAATAAGCATAAGGGGATTCTGCCTTTATAAATCAGCATAACACAGCATCCTGATCTGGCAGAATACCTGGAAAATTTATTCTCCCACAGTATCCTAGGATTTCTCAGTATTTAACTTCCTTTTCTGTATGTTATTTTGTAATAATTTCTACTGAACAGTTTAATTTTGCATCTGCATAAAAACTGAGCCACTAGAAACACATGACAAAAAAAAAAAAGGCTGCAAATTCAGCGCCAACTGATCACATTGCAGTAGGTTGGTCCCAGCTAGCAGCCGGGCACCCACACAGCCTACACAGCCTCTTACTCACTCCCCACAAGTAGGAAAGGACAAAAATAGGAAGAACAAGAGCAAAAAGAACTCATGTCATCACAGGCAAACAGACTCAACACTGGGAATTTAACTTAGTACAAAATATTAATTGCTGAGGATTGCGAAACAAAAAAAGAAACAATTAAACACCTCTCATTATCCCTGCAGGTTATGCTCAGTCCCTTCCATAAGGCAACAGGCAGGGCTGCAGGTTGGGGTCAGGGCACAGCCTGATCTTTCTGCCACTTGTTTCTCTCTCTTTCCGGCTGCTCCTTCTTTTGTACTTGTTTCCTCTGCTCCAACATGAGACCTCCACAGGCTGCATTCAGGTGTGCCTTCAGGCTCTACCATGGACCTATTCTCTGGTCTTGCTCTTCCTTTCTCTTGGTCTTTATCACCATTTTTGAAATGTGTTTTCACAGAGGCACCACACATTTGGCTGATGGGCTCAGCTGGGTCCTGTGGTGGTCTTGCTGTGGGGCCAGCTGGAATGATCTGTGTCAGAAAAATGGAAAGTCCCTGAGGAAGAATATCTAAAAAGTAGCCACCAAATTTTTAAAATTATTGAGTCAGCTATCCACACAGAAATAAATCTGATAAAGGTTACAATGGACTATAAGTCCATTTGATTTATTAAAAAATATAGATTGTGGGGTTCCCACAATCTATATTTTCAGTAATTTTGCCTCATATTTTCATAATAAATTTTATTTAATTCTTGAAATCACAGAACAGTTGAGGTTGGAAAGGGCCTCTGGAGGTCATGTGGTCCAACCTGTCTGCTCAAGCAGGATCAACTGGACCAGGTTGTCCAGAACCATGTACAGACATCTTCTAAGTAACTCCAAGGATAGACACCCCATAGGCTCTTAGGGCATCCAGGCCAGTGCCCAGTATTTGAGATTATTCAGAGACATTAATTTTGTTCTCCACACTTACAATATTACCTCTTTCAAAAAATCCTAGAATTTAAAAAAAATTTTAAGTAATTTAATTAATTTAACTAACGTGATCTATTTCTACTCATTGTATCTGCAGTAGCAAATATTTTCAGCTCTGCAACTCAGAACCTGACATTCTGTGGGCCAACAATAAATTTACATTTCTACCCACTTGGTTTTCTTTCAGCTCTCATTCCACCAATTGACCTGAAATGACACCTTTCTTTTTTTGCTTTATACAGCATCACTTCACACCAGGTCTATTTGAAGTGCTCAGTCCTCTTCGAGGAGTGCACTAGCAAACTCTTTCTAAGAAGTGCATTATGTTTTTAAACTGTCAGTGGACCATTATGTGACATTTTCTAACATTTGCAAGCCTCTGAAGAGTCAGGTGCAATGACATATCCCGTGGTCCTACATGGCATACAACATTCTGACTGGCAGCACAATGACAGCTACTTCTGTGCATCTTGGATTTCTACCAATAGCTGTTTACAAACACAACTAATTCTTTTTGACCTTTTAATTTACTTCCTCATGGCTGGCTCCCTGGAAACTATATGTATTTTTAATTCAAGTACTTCAAAAGGGTTTACAGCCACGAGTCTAACACGATAAACTTATACTGGCATACCACACTATCTTAACTGTGTTACATTAGGAATCAGGAGGAGTATTTCCTATATTACATACATATTTTCAATATCCAGGGGATAGGATGATTTTGTAATGTTAGATAGAAAAAACAGACAGAAGGCAATGTAATTTATTGTGGCTTCCACTAGTGAAAAAAAAGTCTTCAGAACAGAGCACATATTAATTTTACACAATAGAGTCTCTCTATCTCATATAGTCACTAAAAGAAACATACTGAAACACAATGGTGCCTTGATACGATGTCAAACAAATCTGAATATGTTTCTCAGTCATTTCTCCAATTTTAGTATAAAACTTTAGTTTTAAAAACTAAAGTTTAGTATAAAAAGTAGTATAAAAACTAGTTAAAAGTATACCTAGTATACTTTTTTTAGTATAAAAACTAGTATTTATTGAGGTCATGTCTTTGTTTAGAGAGAAATCTAGAGAAAAATTTAAGAGAAAAATCATGCTTAGTTAATTCAGCCTTGGACAGGATTTTTTTTTTTCCAGTATGGAGGCATTTAAGCTAAAAAGTCTTCATATCAAAAGCTCTGAACCTCGTCACTAACTTTATCTTCCTGTGTCAGGCGAAGAGTCCCAGGTAACCCTCACCAAAATTATGGAAACATTCTCACTAATACAATCATTTTCTCTTCCCCACAGCCACATATTGTAAATTATGCAAATAAACAAAAAGAAAACAGCAGTGGATTTAATGAAAGCACCCTTCACAGCAATCAGCCATACAACAGTACAGCTTCTTAGGCATGGAAATTGAAAATGTACAAAACACGAAAGACTAATGATAAAGAAAAAAAAAAAAATTGCATAAACACATATTTCACCAAAATATTTCAGCAAATTCTGGTGTGTTGCCAGCTATACGGGACTGACTTTCAGATTCCCTACTCTGTACATATAAAGACGTGACAAGAAAAAAACAAACTTTATGACTTGATATTTCTTGAATCTTTTAAATTCATTTCATCATACTAGCACTCAGTTTCCTCAATCTAGATTATTAAACAGACAACATACCAGTATCTGATGCATCATAAATACCTGACCTATTAATAGCTGATCTAATGCAGGCAGTCTAGGCCTCAGGAAATACAGGACAAACTACTGAAGGCCCGTTTTGTGGATTGAAGCTGGGGACGAATATTCTGAAACAAGTCTAATACTCTTCAATGCAACAAAAAATTGAGAGCCTGACGTGCTTCTCAGTTGCCTTTGGAGGAACTGGATTATTGTTACTTGAAGTTTACTACAGTCCAGTATTGGCTTTTATCATGACATCTTCACTTGTCAGGTTAATCATGGTATTTCCATCATTCAGTATAGAATCTTTAGATAATAACTATTATTACATGCTTTTCCACACACCATCTCCTCAGGGAAACACAGACCATTGTGAGTCTCCTCACCTCAAAGATGATTTGTGTTTTAAAGTAGAAAACTGAATAGAATATTATCAACTGCTGCCACATATTCTGGGATATTTTTATACCCTGGACTACCTACTGGATTATTCTAATAATCTCTTATCCAATAGAGCTCAAAGCTGAAGGCAAATTGACTACATTATCACAGTATTAAGAAGGCTTTGGCACAAAACAACAGGATACATTCAACTTCCTAAGAATGCAGTGCAGTGTATTACCTGTTTTAAATGAAATAACTAATGTCTCATAAATAAGTATTAATCTTAGTGTCAGCTTATCAAAATTCAATACACACAGATAACACTATTGTAAGAAAACTAAAAATAAGTATGACAAAAAAAGGTTAAAAGACAGTTTTCTAGCAGTTCTTTAAAGACAGTAAAATACTATATTTAATTTACTGATAAGGCTTTTAATTACATATGGGCATTTGAACACTCTTATTGACATGGTTCCCCCTTTTTCTGAAGCAAATTTTCCCAGTCTGGAACATTGTTTAACAAATCTTAGCAGCACTAGACATAGCAAGCCAATACATATTTATGGCTTGTAAGATGTCCAGGTAGCGGAATGGTAGAATTATTCATCAGGAAAAAAAGTATCATATTTTAAATTCTACAAAACCAACAAATTAAAAAATCAAAAATACAAATCAATGCAAAATAATGATTTTAAAATTACCTATTCGTCATCAGGAAATTCCGTAACCTCGATTAGTATACAAATCTCATGTCTTGCAGAGACTGGTTTTGGAAATGATGGCAAAAGCATGCATCCTGCTTACTCACTGCAGGGATTCTTCAAGTAAGAGGGCACCTACAATTTTGAATCATGCAGTTGTCACCATAGTAACATGTCTATCTTTAAAACAAACATCATTCTTACAGTGTTTACATCTATCAAAAAATCTGATCTCTATGAACCTAATCCTACATGGCAGCATCTTTTCTCTATCCTCCATATTTGCTATTCAAATCTTTTATTTAACATGGACCCAAAGACTATCTTGATAAATATATCTTGCCTATAGCAAGCCCCAGTTGCTTTCAGAATATAAAACTGATTATTTTACTCTTGCAGCACTGGGACCATACTAGAACCCTGTGGGCTAGCACATTTGGTCAGCATTTCTCATTAAGACTGTTCTGAAGGAAAGTAGCTGTTCTCCTCTCCAATAACAAGTCATGACAAGGACGCCTTAAGCATGCACCTAATCTGAAATCCCAAACAGGGTTCTAATCTTCCAGCTGATATCTTCATGAGCCCCTTTTCATGACGTTTCACCTATTTTCAAATACAGCTTTGCTCAGCGAGCCCACCAAAGTAGCTGCCCACAAAACACCTAAATCCAGAGAGCTGATGAAGTCCAGAGCTGAAAATCAAATCTAAGCAATTTAGGAAAATACATCAAAAATGAGATTATTTACATTTAAAATCACAATCTCCACAATATGTATCTTGCACTTTTTGGTTTATTTTTTTTAAGTATGTAGCTTGTTCCATGAACGCATCAGTCTCACAAAAGAAGAAATACCTTTCCACATTCTGATTCAGATGTCTTTCCTCTCCCTTAAGTTACAATTTACTCCCACCTCTCCGATTCTTTTGTGATTCTTTGAATCACATTCTTTCTGATTCTTTGAGATTCTTTGAATCACATTCTTTCACAACCTGATCGAATGAAGGACCACTGCTTAGCCTTTTTTTTTATTTTGTTTTGAATGTTTTTGCTGGTTTGTCAGCAGAAAAAAATGTCAAAATATATATGTGCTTACCAAGATAAATGATATTCTATTTTAGGTTGTAAAACAAACCTTAAACGCAGATCAAAAAGCAAGGACAAGAGGGGAAAAAGGTATTTGGAAAAAAACCCCAGAAATTTTCCATTTTGAAAGTACTATCTCTTTCAGGCAAATAAAATATAGAGATAGATAACGTATTTATATGTGTAATCTATGTCATTTAGTTCCTACCTACTTTTTTGCATAATTTTCTGAAACGTATTAGCCTTCCCAACTTCACTTTTCTGTTTCATATCAGCTTTTTTAGTTTTAAATGGGGGAAAACTCCTTTTTTCATCAACTGCTTAAATTTTTAATTAGAGTAAATGAAAAAAGGAAATATTAAGCAGTCTGAATAAGCACTTCCTCCTTGTTCTCCTACCAGATCAGACATGTCAAACTATCAAAGTTCTAAAGTACTATAGCAGCCTGCTAGTTTTCAAAAAAATTACTAATTATAACATTTTTTGTCCTTCTGAAGCTATGTTTACAGTCCATAATACTTCCATGAAGCAAGCTGGTCAAGCTAGCAAATATGGTCAACAATGATGCAAAATTAGCAAAATATTTATTTTCTTATCACTTTAATATATTTATTTTGGTGTCCTAAAGTTTTACAAATGTTTTCTGAAAATAACTTTACACTTGAAAGTCATCTTTTGCTGATACACTGTAAGAAACACGTTCATAAATGTGAGCTAGTCGGTGAAATGTTAAGGAGGAAATAAACCAAACACATTCATAGCATATTTCATCTTCTCAGAGAAAATCAAATTGTCCTGACAAAACATGAAACATGCCAAGAAAGTAAAAGAACTATTGCATTAACACAGTTCACCAGTATCTGGCCTTCAGAGGTCATTACAAGAAATGCAATAGAAAGTTAAAGTAATTTTGCAGAATTAAATTCTCTTTTTCCAAAATATGAGCAGCTACCTACCAGTGATTTACAAATGTTTAATTTCACAGGCTAGATATCTCAGAGTAAATTGCTCTGCATTGCTTTTGACACAAGTACTGAGAAAATACATAATATTGAGTTTTTTGATTACTGATGATGAACTATCTTTAGACCATAAGCAATATTTTATTTGCATCAGTTACACTGAAAGCTTAAATCTACATCAGAAACTGGATGCAAGAGCTGCTCTGATTTCGTGAGTGTCAATAATTTACAAATACATGACAGAAAGTCATATAAAAAGTTTAAAATTATGACGGTGTTCATCCAAAGATGCTTGAAAAGATTAAGAAAACTTTACAGCTATTTATGCTGTCTTTATGTCACATAAACTTCCTGCATATAATGGAGGTTTACATAGGGAGACATTTAGAAATCTTACAGAACCTTTCTGTAGTTATTTCACTATGTCTCTTAGTCCACTCCATCTTAGGTCCATTTGACTAAACCATAATTCAATGGAGCAAAACCATTTCAGATGACCACTAAGTCATGTCTGCAAGACCCCTGTCTCTTTTATTATGCTTGCACAGAGAACCTCAGTCTTCTATTTTCCGTTTGCCTTCCTGTCAATCCTTTAACCTGCACGCAAAAATTGTACTTTAGCACATTTTGGTAATCTGTACCACATCTCAACCTATTACAAGCGATTGCTTTAGTAGATCAACACTTTCAGGACAATATTTAGACATCCATTTGGACATGAAAAACTTCCATCACCAACAGTGACTTAGGGTGTTGAGATTCCGTGAGAGACAAGAGACTTAGAACCTTCAAAGGAAGACAGACTTTGAACTCTACAGGAGGCAATTATCATTGATTTTGCCCCAAAATTCTGTTTCAGACTGTAGGGCTCTGGTATACCAGAGAGGGTGAGAGTAAAGCTTTATGAACGAGATCTACAAATGTGTTGGCAGGATTTTTTAGGTGCTGAATCAGTTAGAAATTATGAGAGTCTTAAGCCAACTGTGGATATACCATCACAGACCTTTCCACAGAAATAGGCAAGGAATGTTATTCCATGTCTCCTAAAATGTTTTTGAAATTCCTTTAATTTGTTGTGATATTTCAATACATTTGGTCATCTTCTTGCATTCAAACTACTTGGGAAATCTAACCTGAATTCCCACAACATTTC
The DNA here is from genome assembly GCA_013397115.1 of Edolisoma coerulescens. Lineage (NCBI taxonomy): Eukaryota > Metazoa > Chordata > Aves > Passeriformes > Campephagidae > Edolisoma > Edolisoma coerulescens. The sequence continues at coordinate 228,894 of VWZW01000648.1, read as the reverse complement.
AGCTACTCTGAAACATCATTTTTTCAGGGGATAAGTGACAAAAAAAAAAGTGTTCACGCATTATCAACTTCACGCGCAGAAATATTAACCATGTAAGCCAGAACAGGAATAGGTGCCTTTCCTTTCATTATCTGATTAGCCACAGAGGAGTGCTAAATCCTGAGAATGTGAGATGTGTCTTTCCCAGAGGTGTGGTGCATGATATTTCTAAGAGCAGCATGGAGAATCATGGAGAGTGTACCCAAAACCTCCTTATGTTTCGTACTGGATGGATTCTCTATCCCTTCCAATAAATGTCAGGTTTAAAAGCACCAATGTTCTTTTCCAAGTGTGTATCTTTGAACACGTGTAACCCAAACACAGATAACCAGGGGTATGCATCACAAGGTAGACCCAGAAATTTGCTGTGATGTAAAGATTATGTCTTAAAAATGTGTATGGTTTGCTTCCTTATCAGTCTGCCTGCTCATTAAGTAGCAAGAATTTTGGGATGGAAAGAGGAAGTTTTAATTGGATTCAAAAAGTTATTATCTTATGGAAAGATTTGGATTTCATATACTCATGGCCAAAGAGCCTATTTTCCTAAACTTCACCCAATTTATTTTCCTATATGTGTTTTATTTTTAAATTCAGATTATATTTGAGATTAGAGAAGAAACTGAATATTATTTTTAAATGAATGGAAATCTGCTGTGAACATTTTTCATAAATGTGTATAAGTAAAAAGAATATATATGCACTGAGCAATACAATTTTGTAAAGTTATATCATCTATAGGATCTTGATTTTTTAAGGAAAAACAAATCTTATGCTTAGTACAAAAAAGTTGGGAGTCAGATACTAAAGACCAAAACAATGGATAAGTGATATCATAAGTGAATAGATATTTTTAATTTGGTAATAGCTCTGTTAAATCAACCTGCTGAACTGAGTCCTTCCTAGCATGGGTGTCACTGCCCTACACAGAGCAGGCTGCCTGCTCTCACAACTTAATGGGTCACTCCACCCGCACAGTGTGACAGTGATCGTGACCAGGGTCCCTAGGGTTACATAACACCTAGGGTTTAGCTCCTGTGTTTCTCTACTTTATTAGAAATTACCACAAATACTAAGAAAATCACTATTATTCAGGATGCCTACAATTAATAAAGTGGAAAAAAAACCATATCTCAATCTATTACAAATTATTGGAGGTACTCAATAATACAGAACAATAAATAACAGCAACACTCAACAATACCACCAACCAGCACACCTATAACAGTACAGGTTACTACAAACTTACCACCATTAAATTTTTATCAATAGTATGAGAGCAGATATACTCATAATAAAATAGTTTTAGTATGTATATGCTACCAGGCACAGTAAATAGAATCCATATGGGGGCCAAAGCATCTCAAACAGAAGGACAGACCAAACTGATCCCAGAAGTGGACCCAGAGAAGGATAAATAAATAAAATTGTCTCACTTTGAAGTGATCTGAGTCACAGAGTTTGGAGTCAGACAGGCGCCACAGCAAGTGTCCAGAATCTCAGAAGAGAAGTCACGCAGAGAGCTCAGCCTGTTGGAGAGAAGGAAAACTGCACACACTAGGAGAAGTTCTCAGAAAAGCTCTGTTCTGAATACAATAGTAGTCATTTTTATATCATAGAGATATAAGAGGGTTTAGGACACCACCATTTAAAGGCATCCAAGAGATGCTGTTAATTTAACTTGGGACATGCGACAGATAATTCTTTCTTTTCCTAACCTCTTGGACAAGTTTTTGAATTTCCAGACTGTTTTTCTGGTTTTTCAGTTTAGAATTGCCAATGTCAGCTACTGATTCTTACTTTCCTAGGACATTTTTATCTTTTCAGGTGATAAGTAGCCATTATGGTTCTTATCCATGGTGTCTCATAATGTGTCCAGTTTCCAGGCAGATAACTGATAGAAACTGACAAACAGGGGTAAATTATTGTTGAAGTACAAATGGGCTAAAATAAAACTTAGCTTTCTCACAGCTGTGCTCACTCTGGCTTGTTAGGTAGAGTAAATGCAACATATCTTACTTTTACAGTGGAAGTTAGCAGATATGTCACTGAATACAGAAAAGGACACAACTGTTGAACAATAAAGTCTCTGTCTTATAATCACTTTTCACAGTAGTGACATACGTTAAGCACAGAAACAGAACTTAAAGGGGTTTCTAGAGAAAGTCAGCCATGAAGGGCGTTGAACTTCAGGAGTGTGATTGCAAACTCAAAGGCAGTACATACAGAGCTCAGGAACAGTCTGGGACTTTTAAATCTGAACCCAAAGCTAAACCTGGCTTTTGATATTTCTCTTTCATCTATGCTTCTTATTTGTGGTTGCTCATATAAATGAGTGCACCAAGAGAGTGTTTCTCAGCAGGGAAATCTTCCAGGTAGGCCATACAACACAATCCTCCTTCTCCACAGCAAGTTTCCATTACAGAAAATGCAACAGTGGAAAATGAAAAACTGCCTTCTAGAAAAGGACTAATACATAAAGGAACAACCAGTAAAACTAGAAAAAGTCAGCTATGTTGAAAGAATGAGATCCTATCAGGAAAATGGCCAGCAATAAATCAATAACAGGCGCTGCAAATGGAATTAAAAGTGCAGCCCTCTATGCGATCTGTCAACAACCAGACAGCCAAATTTGGCAGCTTAGACCAGATGACCCATTTGGTCCCTTCCAACCTTACCCATTCTCTGAATCTGTGATTCAGGAGCTACTAAGATTCTTTTTTGCAAGCAGGAAAACCAAGCACGACTTGAGCCCAAAAGAGGTACTCTGGGTAGCAAATAAACAAAAATAAATTACTGCTTAAGATGTGAAAAGTTCATTATTATCTTCCACTAATTACAGAAAGAGAAGGAAAGAATCTGTTTTCATATAACCATATCAGAAGCTTTTCCTTCTTTTGTAAAAACTGGGGGGGTGGGGGGGGAGGAGGAATCAATTGAGCGTTTGAAGATGTCAAAATGGCTGTAGCTGTTACAAGTACAGCTACACTGCTTGCTGATAAAGCCCCTCGGGTGTTGTCATACAAAGGAGAAGGAATAATGAACTGCCACTTGAAGATCCATGGAATACCTTGCAGAGCTTCACATCTGACAGCCAGCCTCAGCAGCACGGACAGAACCACATCTCACCAAACAGCCACTGGCCGTGGGAGGGAGCACACAAGAGTGTGTCGTCCCTGCTCTGATCCTTTCCATCCCTCCAGTTTCCTTCTCCGGAGAACTTCAGGTGGGCTTAGTATAACATCATTCCCACCAAGTACATGTCCACTGGCAAGGCAGACGAGTCTGAGCAGAAGCCAATGGCTAGAGCAGGGAGCTCGGGAAAGCTGCTTGCACAAAGCTCCATGAAGAATTTAAAAATTAATATAATTAGTTGGTGCCTGGCCTCTGGGTTAGAGCAAATAATTTGACTGTCTCACAAAACAGCTGCATGCATTTTCTTTAAACTTCTGTGTATTACACAGTATTTAATTGAAAAAAAATCACAAGGATCAACAGAGTTTTAAATATATATACAGATTAATTCCCTTAATACCTAAGTTCCCTTAAATGATTCACAGAAAAGCAGAATTTAGGAAAGAAAAACAATACTTACTACAGATTACATGGGGTTAAAGACTCAGCAAAATTCTAGTAGAAGTGCTATAGAAGTAAAAATAGAGTTTATTCCTCTGCAAATCTACCAAGCAAAAAATCAATGGAGAAATACCATGCCAATGCAGTTTCCCTCATGTAATTATATATTTCGGGGACATTTTCACTGTTCTAAAATAGCAATTCTTATATTTCCTAAATAAATACTCTTAGGCCATGTGGTCTGATCAATTCTTCTCACAGTTTGAAAGAAAACTACTTCCTAGCCTTTTCTCGAAGTCCCACTTTTATCAATATTACTTTGTATCTAGAGATAAAAGGCATGCATGTATACATATCTGCCTCCAAACTAAAAAAACCTGTTAGGTGTGTAATGTAAAAGAAAACAAAAAGCTCAAATATTCATAATTCAGTGCTTATAATCCGTAAGAATGGTGCTGTCATGCTCTTTATGTAAGAAAGAAAATTTTATTACAAATGAAACGTTTTTCCTTAACTGTGAAGACAACCAAAACAATTGATGTTGCATCTTATTTTCAGCAGATGACAGAAAATAGGTAAGCCATTTGAATTCATTTTCTGCAGTGCCTGAAGGGTTTTTTTTCCAGAAGCTTTAAAGACTTTTTGCTTATGCAGCAAAGGATGCACTTCTCTGGCAGCTAAACTTTGGTATTAAAATCCTAGCAAGAAACCAAGATTTTTTTTGCATGCCCCTGTTCTTAAAGGTTCTGGTGAAAGGGGCGGGAGGGGAAATTTCATACGTGGTATTAAATTCATCTGAATAGCAAAAGTAAAGAATTACAATGTTTTTGAACCTTGAATTCTTATCCTAATCACTTCCTCCAGAAACTTTTATATGGCTATTTTACCACTTACTAGAATTCCCATCAAATTTAAAACTAATTGAAGTCAGCCTCGCTACAAACAGAGCTGACTGGAAAAATTTAAACGCTAATCTGGTGTTTATTCAGACACTACAGAGTTAAAAAAAAAAAAAAGGCAAAGGAAACAAAAAAAAATCTTTCTTATATTTTGCTGAATTTTACCATTTCCCATGATGGCAACTTAGTCATTAACTTCTGTATTTCAATAAGCATAATAAATTAAATAAAAAATACATTTTTGTGTGTAAAAGGCTATGGATTAGATCCATCATATTTTAATTTAAACAGAGATTATGAGAATTTAAATCAATTGTCAAAAGAATCTGGCACTCACTCAAGCAAATATTCTGTTTCCCTAAAACATTTGATCTCAAAACAGTGAAGCAAAGCCATTCATGCCAGTAAGCTATTTTTTTAACCTCCTGGGGAGGAAAAACTAAAAAACTGTTTTCCAACACAATAAATTTGACTGACCCCGTAAAGTTAGGATTCATCCCTACAGACTTTGGTTTTCCTTTTTTGTTTAGTTACATACAAAATTGAGGCATATTTGCCTTTCATAGCTTATCAGATTTGAGCATCACACTGGAATTCAGTGATGCTGAGCATAAAAAAAAAAAAGGCCCATCTCCCTGTTGTTCTGTAAGCCTATAAACCCCTTAAAACACAGTCCATCAACATACCTCAAATGAAATAAAATCAGGTATTTCTACTGAATGTTGCTGCTGTGCTTCTGGTCAAATTCACCATCGTTCCTGTGAGAAAGAAAGGAGCAAGAAGATTATATATGGAAAAGCAGAAAAAAAACCCCCATAAAGCTAGAGAACAAAGAAGCAAAGTAAAGGAAAAAAAAGTATTTTATCTTACCAAAAGCAGGTAACATTTAGTGGTGAAAAGAAATTGCCTTGGCTAAACATTTTGTCTGTATCAAAAATTCGGTAATGAAACAACAGGATTTTAACAATTATTTTTATTTAAAAAAATTGGTTTATGAGCACACAGTGATTGTTACTAGAACTTTTTAACATGTCAACAGCTGCTGTCCATACTTGTTTTCAAGGAAGATGTTACCATGCTCTGGATGCAGATGAAGTAACAGCACATCCATTATTTCATACCAACAACAACAAACAGTCATCCTTATGACTAATACCATTCTTTAACCCCACACTGAAAACCTTCTTACACTGCATGCAGACTCAGAGTGTTCACACAATAGACAAAAATTCATATTTTCACTGAAAGAGCAATTTATTTCCTGTCCAGGCACACTGCATTACTGGAAATGACTGCTGCCTCTTAACTGCCTCTGTATTTCCAAATGACAGAGGGGAGAAGATGGCACAACTGTGACTGTTCCTGAGCTGCCTTCACTACCCAGTATGCAATCAGATTTCATCAAAACCTGCAGCAGAGACTAACAAGACTAACTTCCAAAGACATAGAAAAACAATTTAAAAAAAAAACCAACCTTTTCTTCAATTCTCCAAATAAGTAAGTGGACAAAAAAAGAATAACTACAACACTACAGAATAAAAACATCTACCTATGAAAATAATATCACACCAAAGGAATAGCAAAAACATAAAGAAATTATGAGCAAGTTGCCAACATATAAATCGTACAATCACAGTTTTCTACTAGGAGGCTAGTCTTCAATCATACAGTTTATCTTAAATTTGGATTAAGCAAAAATCAAGAGTGGAAGGGATTTTTTTTGTTTTGTTTTATTTTTTGGGTTTTTTTTTGTGTTACTCCAATAGCCAATGAAAAAACAATAGCTAGCACAAGTTAATATGTGAAGATAAATAACAGCAAAGGTTCAGGATGCATCGAATAATTTTAAATAAATGTACATAAAAAAGGTCATTTCACTTTTCAAAGATGAATGGAACTTTAAAGAGAAAATAGAGAAAGTGTTAAGATGCAAAATATTACTTTTTTTCCCCTTTTTTTTTTCCCTGCAAAGCAGTGAATTGCAGCCTGGGCTTTTGTAAACAAAAGTCAGGCTTACAATAACGATAGCTGAGTACTTGGGAAACATTGACATCACACCTATGAATGCTTTTGAAAGGTTACAGAACATTACACTTTATAAGGTTTCAAAACCAGACAACATAAAATGAAGAGTGCTAAATGCCACAGAGGCTATATGGACATTAGCAGATATTTCATTACATATTAGGTGTGGGAGATCTTTAGTAGTGAGATCTCCAAGGAATAGTAAGAAGATACCATTTGCCTTTGCTTCATCTGTCCTCTTAACCTTTCTGAGGTTAAAATGAGACAGGATTTTAGCCAGCTTGTATTAGTCAGTCAGTCAGTTTTAAGCTCAGTTCAAAATCATGATTGAGAGAACAAAGAAAAAGCTGGGGAAAACTTAACTTGATTTATAACCAAAACTAATTCCATAAAATTCCATACTAATCAGGTATAACCATGTCAGCATTTAGAACAACCAATTATATACACATTTTTTGGTAACATGGCATGAAAATTGTCATTATTTTTACTTTGTGAATTTGGTAAGAATTTTGCAAATGTCCACTTCTATATTTCCTAACAAAACCAGAGTTTTCTAACTAAAATGAAGGCAAACAAACAAACAAACAAACATCCTGTTTGATGAAGGTTTAAAGGAAAAATTAACATTTTAGGATGCCTCAAGGAAATCAAGTATATTCTGCCTGCCTTTAAAGCACAAATATCCCAACTCTACCCTACCCAGGATGGAGTATTTCAGGAACATGAGCAAGGAAATAAGTATCTGGATGTTGATGTATTTTCCTATATCTGAAGAATTAGAGGACTTCTGCATGACACAGTTTTCAAGTCGACGTAGATCTTACAAAGCCAGAAAATGGTATTTGCTGTGTCTGCAGAAACATCATGGGTCTGAATCATTTTGCTCTCTACCTGTCTCTGGGATATCACCTGGGATAACACGAGCTTCTTTTATGCTTTTGTGCTTCTTTATGAGCACCAGCTGAGCTGGCTGGATTCTATAAATCATCAGCTGACAGCATCTCTCCACTTTGATCCCGTGCTGGCAAAAGTACGCCTGAGTGTTTTCCAGGACAAAGCAATTTTCTAGTTTAACAGCAACAAAGATGTGTCTAGCTGCAGTCAAGTCTACACGGGGGAGTACTGCTGAAACTGCCTCACAAGTGAAAGTGGAAGAAACACACGTTGACTGCTTTGAACAAGTCTCAGCAGACAAACCAACCCACTTGCTAAAGACAAGGAAAGGTTACCAAGGACTAATCTTCAGGCTGATGAAGAGATTTAAGGTTGTTTCTTAGAATTACAGCTAATCAGGGAAGCTTTTCCAAAGGCAGTTTGAAATTAAGGGAAGGTGTCAGAGACAGGACAGTCAAAATGCCTACCTGCCCCATCAACAACAGAATTTTCTCAGTTTAGCCTGAACTATCTCAAAACTACAGAAACAGAGGAAAGGTATCAAAGTGTGACATGGATTTCCCAGAAGTCTGGAGATAGAGAAACAAAAGGACACATGCTAATGCAAAAATAATGAGCTACAATGAGAGATGAACCTGGTTTTATACATTTAACCTGGCCAAAATGTGTTTGTTTGTTTTCCTCTGGGCTTATTTGTTCTTTAGGAATGATAAAAAACAAACTGCCTTTTACAGAACTGTCAGATCAGGATGCACAAGAAGAAAATTACTAAGGAAATTATTAACTCCTCACTACTTTATTGGCAAAGAACAGAAGACATCTGTTTTTAAATTAAATTTCCACTGAAAGAAAGGGGAAAGAAGAGGAGAAACAGATTTAGTGTTCAGTACTGACTAACTTACACAATTCAGCTGTGAATTCTCTCTCAATATAATCATCCTTGTGTTATCAAACCACAAAACAGCAGAGAATTCATTTACTTCAGAACATTAACAGTACACAAGCTGCAAGCTAATGTAGGCTGCCTTCAGGACAGCAAAAAAACCATTCAGTTCATCCTCTTATGCAAAAGCAAGGGTAGGAATGAAGGCGGATAGGGCTGATACTCCAAGGGCACAAAGCTAGCTAATAAATGACTTGCAGAGGGCGTGGGCTGCATCACCCTGCAGTCATAGGGAAGTCAAAGAGGGCATCCATTAGGGATTGGGACCGGAGCCTGCCATATGGCTTGGAGACATTGATCACAGCCAGGATTTTCTCTCTTTGTCAGTGCACATCATTTCTTTACTACAGTTACAGTAATGAGGATTTCCTCACTAAATGTGCCTATTGCTCATAGCACAAACTTCTAAGACATACATATAAGAGAAATTACACTGCAAGAACTGTTTCTCTTTCAGTTGCCTACTTCCTCATAAAATGCTTTCAAAGCGTAATCTATTATTAGAATGGGGAAAGTGATAGTATGAAGTGTTAAATGAAAAAGTGAACAAATTTGCTTCTTCAGTAAATTTAAGAGCATGTTAAACACAGGAGGAAATGGCCCAATGGTCCACACGTTCAAATCAGTATTAAGAAAAAAGACAGAGTAATTTGATAATTTCATGTCCTGAAAGATCCTAAAGAAGAAAACAAAGTCCATTGTTCTAAAAGCAACCACTCAGAGACTTACACACATTTGACTTGTTGAAATGCCATAAATGAAAGTGGAATGCTTTGTTTCCCAGTAAATACAATACTTCTTTTCACTTACGCCTAACAACATCACCAGCATTTTTTCATTTATTTTCTTTCTGTTTCCTTACTTCTATGGAAAAAAAAAAAAAAATCTCATTTCAGTTCAATTCCCACCTTTTTTTGGTTTCACCACTACGGGAAAAGATCACTTTTCACAGAATCACAGGACAACCTGACTTGGAAAGGACCCACAAGTATCACTGGCGCGGCGCGGCTTCGGGCACGCGGCACGGCGCACACGTTTTTGCTGACAAAATCTGCCCTTGGGTGTGGGATACTCTCCGAGAAGAGTCCTACGGTGGGCGCCACTTACAGCACGCAAGCCCAGGTATACAAACACGGCTAGCTCGGAGGCCTTGCTGCTATGTCTTCAGTAAAGGCGGCACACACACACACAGATCCGAAGGCGAGCTCCTCACCCGAGGGAGCTGCCCCTGAGCAGGTAATCCAGCACGTGCAGGTGGAGACAAAGAAGGAGAGAGGGGGCTTCTCGTAGGAGTTCCACAGGGGTTTATTGAGGTGAAGATTCAGGAACGGAAAAGCCAAATCGCAAGGCTTTCTGGGAGCTTTTATGGGAATGGTAAGGGCGGGGATAAGGAATACAGCCAATAGGATAAGGGAGGGAATGCAGGGTTCACAGTGAATGCACCAATGGGAATAACACAAAGGAGGGACTTAGGGTAGGAACCAATGGGGTGTTGAGTTTAACAGAACTTTCTAGAGCTTTACACACATTAATCAAGGGAAATGAATATTTATAACAACATACATAAAACTAGGAGGGGAAAACATGAACCAGCACACTGCTACAGATCATCAGTTCCATCTTCTGGCCCTGCACAGGACACCCCAAGAATCACCCCATGTGCCTGAGAGCACTGTCCAAACGCCTCTTGATCTCTGTCAGGCTGGTGCTGTGACCACTGCCCTGGGGAGCCTGTTCAGTGCCCAGCCACCCTCTGGGTGAAGAACCTTTTCCTGATATCCAACCTAAACCTTCCCTGACACAACACTTTATTGAAAAACTAAGTCTTCATGTTTCTCTTCAAGACAGATTTGATGGATATATTGTTTTACCAAGTTTCTCCTGTCCTTCTTGGGTGCACCCATGCTGGAGTCTGTGGCATTCTCAGCCTGGTTAAAGAGGAGCCAGCAATTATCACCTCATACAAAGATAATTTCTGTTTCTGCCAAAGAAATTCAAAGTATATGTATCATTCATTTTTAGATGTCATAAAATTTTTCAAACTACGTCTCTTTTCCCAAATCTCTCATCTATATCAATAAGCATCAAAAGTTCCAGGTTTAACTAGTATGATTCAATAACACATTTTATTTCTATTACTAAACACTTAGATACTCTGAAAATCAGACTGGTGGTATGCAGTAAGTTACTTTTACAGATTTGGTTTGGTGTTTTAATCTTAATACATACAAAAATATTTCAATTCCTATATTCACTGCAGCTAAGAATGATGAAAGAAAGTAAGCAGACATACCTTCATCTTCCTGAAACCTAAATATTTATGAAATTGTCTGGTACAGGCTTTATGTTTCTTTGACAATGTAACATAAAAAGTATTGTGGAGGATATGGAAGCAATTTCCTAGGGTGAGAAACAAGGATGTCATAAGAATGGCAACAAACAATTGTTAGAAATGGGAGTTTTAAAATATTAAATATGATTAACAGGTTAATTGTTTAGACTGGTTCACATACTGTATTTCAATTGTGAGCCTGTTTCTTTATATATCTTGTATTTCACTGGCATTTATAACTCAAAGCAGCCAAATCTCAAGTAAAAGCTTCCCTTTGGAAGGCAAAAAACATTTTTTTTGAAAAGCTACAAGGGAAAATTTGCAAAATAATGGCACACTAAACGTTTGTCGAAGGACACAACAAGGTCCAGAAAAACCATTCACCCAACCTTTTCATACAGTACATGAGGGTAAATTGCACTCAGCTCTTGATATGTAGAAAAGGTAATGAGATGCCAATTATTATCTCAGGCTATATAGGACAGGGTGAAGATTTATGGATGTTCTTAGACATGATGAAGATGATCTGAACTGCCCAGAATGTTGATACTCAAGCTGCCTTCTTGAATCCAGTTATTCTCTGCCAGAAAAAAAATCCAATTTCAGTAGAGAAATGCAGTATAATCACAGGTGAGAAATTCTAGGCCACATCCCAGAGCACATATATCACATCCTCATCTTAGGAGTAGTAGAGCAAAATCCAATTACATATAGATTGTATAGCACAGTAAGTACCTTTGCCATAATAACTAACCTTTTAATTGCAAGATGGGTGTATATTTGAACTTTGCTCACAAAACAATGAATTATTTCAGATCCAAGTAACAGGCTATAGTTATTAATTCCTTAAATTCATACAAATCCATTCACAGCTGAGTTGACATAAACTGAATTAGATGTCAGTGCATGAATGTTCATATATTCCTTGTTTTTCTGGGCTTGTTTTTAAACTCATACGCATTAAATAAAAGGGTTTTTTTCTACTAAGTGCCTTGTTAACTAGACTAGGCTCTTCAGTGCATCAAAAATATGAGCTAGCATGCTGCAGCAGATTGATTTTTCAGTCTAGGCACTTCTGACATAAAATAATATAATTGCATAATTCTATCAATTAAGCACAAGTAGTGTATCTATCGGCATAATAAGATTACAAGGCTTTTTATAATGCAAATGAGCTAGAGCCTTTTAAACACACCACTAAAATTTTCATTAAAAGAGACAACAGTGCCCAGTGAACGTAAGTCTATGGGTTTTTGCAGCCTTTCAAGAGCAAAGATTAGGACTAGAATACTAGGTATTGATGGGCTGGCTTTGAAAAATTCTTTCACTGGTTTAAAACCTCTTTCTGGTAAAAGGCCACATCTTCTCTGGGGTCAAGTCATTTCTTCAAAAGGCACAGTAACATACAATGCCTTGTACAGCTCCATGCTCACATCAGCAAAGTCCTCCACTTGAAATGCTCTCAAGCTCTTCCTACCTCTTTTAACATCAAATTTTCAGAGCTTTTTTTCTCCTTTGATTTGGCCCCTAAACAACATATACACATGCAGCCAGCTGTGGCAGAGTCCTTCAAATAACTGAATGGCAATATATGGTAATAAAGTTGTTGCAGGTATTTAGCTCCTGCATATCATCCTAAAAAGGAGTCAAGAAGGTGCTCTCAGTCAATCTTGGGTGCCAGCTTTGCCTGTATACCCTGCTTCTTGCTTCTCCTCCAGCCCTCCTACCTGCTGAAAAACAATTGTAACTGGCTTTCTAAATGCCCCTGTTTCAACTGTTAAGTGATAAATTGTCTGTCAGGGAGAAGTTGTCTAACCTCATAAATTTACTGACTAATCCCATGAAGCAAAATAATTTTTTATGTGTCAAGAAAAAAAAATAAAGCTCAAAGGCTTACTATGCTGACAAATACGTTTTAAAAACTTAAGAAAAAATCCAAATATTAATTCCTTAATTGTTATGCAAAACAGTATTTTGAAGTAAATAATTTCAAATATCAACAGGCAAAAATAACTCCAAATTTATTTTCTTCTTCCTGTCTTACTTTTATTTCAAAGGGTTTGCATGCCAATACACAAAAACATATTAGGCCATGGAATCTATCAGTATGTGATTCTCTTTCAAAATCAGGGTTTCAAACACAGCAAATATCTTACACAAATTAAAGACAAAAGTGAATTGAGTGATGTCGACAGTGTGGTATTTCTGAATGCATAGCTGAAGTCAACCTCCTCGGTTTGCTTATGGCAATAAATTGACAACCAAACTCAGGAAGAGCAAATCCTGTATACAGATCACTGAGATTAGTAAAAAAAAGTTTCCAAATATCAGAATGCTTGAATTCCAGATTTCAAAAGTAAATCACATGTAATAATATTTAAATAGATCAATGAATTTTATATCCATCTGCAGATCTATTAAGCAAACCCTCACATAGATAGACCTTTAGATGTCTATCAATACAGACAGAACTCATCTCAGACCTTTTTGCTATGAAAGAAACCTACTACAAGAGAGAAATTTGATCTTACATTGTGAGACATTGTGTCTCCCCAAAAGCCAAGGAGTTAAATCATACTTAGAAGAGCACTCCAGTGAAGCTTCATGCTAATAAAGGATAACCAGGCTGTAGAGCACCTTTTCTAAAAAAGCCTCATGGCCCACTGGACATGAGTAGAGCAAAACATACACAATCATGCTATACAGTGCTGTTCAAGACAGTCCTTATTAGCTAACTCAGAGCTAGTTCTAGCATCAAACGTATTTTATTGTCTTGCAAAGCCCTGGGTATTTGGTGATTTATCAGCCTCAGCTTTCAGCAGGCAAGTCCAAGCACCATACATTTGGTCTCAGTCCCAGACCCCTTCATAAACACAGTGAGCACAAGCAGTGTCTAGTCCTCCATTTCATCATACTGCTGCCAGGGTACCTCTACATTGTTGGTGAGATGCAGTTTACAAGGGTTAGATTTCCCTCCATTTGAAAACCCACAATTCAGACAATCACTCCTAGACTCTTTTCCCTGTCAAAGCTGAGGACGTTCTTTCAAACATCTCCAGCTCAGTTTTCTTTCCAATTACCATAAGTCCCTTTAACTTAGAGCAAGACCTTTCTTACCTTCCCACCCCAGCTGACATGTCACTAGGTTCTTTTGCCCTAACCTGCTCCTCTTTAAATTTGTTCCCAAATTTTATTCCCTTTCCTTTGCTCTCCTTGAGCCTGGATGAACATAATACCACTCTATGCAGCAGGAAAAGGGTCATGGTTAAGTTGCCAACCTCTCTGCACTCTAGTAGTCATTTCAAAGAAAATCATCTTAGGCATATGCAGTCACTGATAACACTAAACAGACTTTCTGGAAAATACACTGAAGGAAAAACCTTCAGTGAACACAGTCGTTGTCAAGTCTTTCTTGAAAATGCCCATTTGTGGCAGTTAAAAAGGCAAATCTGGACGGATTTTTACAGCTATACCAAATGTCAGACACCTGACAAAGCCACACTGACATAGTTCAGGTTGCCAGCTCAAAGCCTGGAGATGTTGCAGCATTTTCAGAAAAAACACCATGAATTTCTTATTTGATGTAAAGTAACAAGCAGTATTTTTCGCTGTTCTCATGATCAGAAACAGTTCAGCCATTTGGGGTTTCCAGAAGAAAAGAGGCCAAAACATTTATCTATCACAGAAACCCCACAGCCTGACTCTGGCAGACATGTAAATTATAAGCAACCTGGAACAGTCCTGTGAGATGTTAGACAGCTATAACAATTTACAGAATTTGAATTCTAAACAGCAAATGCAGCAAGCTGCACGACAGAGGCCAAGCAGGCTGAAACCTGAAAGAGCTCCATGACACAGCAGGATATGGCCATGCAATGACAGGCAGAAAAGGTCCCAAGCACAGCAAAATATCTGCATCAATAAAGTGCTCGGGGTTTTCTGCTCAGCCCCCTGCACAGCTGTTTCATGAGTCACACACATTTACTGAGGCTTCGCCAGGCAGTGCCACAAGCACACCCCAGCACAGCCTTCCACCTCACCCAGATTCTGATATACTTTTACATGCTCTGCAGATTAGGGCTGAGACAGGATTATTATTTGTCCCAAGTGCTCATGAGACTTTAGGCAGAAAGGCAGGCAATTACAGCCTGCCAGTGGTGGCCCTCCTGGCCTGGACACAGAGGAACAGAAGTCCGTCCCCACCTTGCGCAATCAGCCTCTCTTAGCTGTACCAGCCCCTCTCTACTACCACGCTTTTCATCAGTCTCTTTATCAATCTTCAATGCTTTAACAGTCTTTTCTTCTTATAGCCAGCATTTTTCCCACTGCTCAGCCTGCTTATTCCCAGGAAACAGCTCTCAGCCCTCTTCCTCGTGTTTACAAGCTCAGACTTTCTCCAGGCTACAGCACCATGGCCTCCAAGCACCGTGCAAGAGAATTAATCTGCTCCTGGCTCCAGAAAACCTCAGTGGCAGCCAGCCTCCCATTCCAGCATGACACAGCAGGCTGGAAGGGTCTTCTCAAGCCCATCCGCTCATTAATGGTGACAACCATATAACAGCAGAAGAAATTCCTCCACTAATCATTCTGCCTTCACAATTTTATTTTTATATATGTTTTTATATCTTGAGAGTTGTTTCACATATTTTGTGCATATAGCAGAACAGCTATAATTTGCATTATAAAATTGGACTTTCCATGACTAAGAAACAATAGGAATAAAATATTAATAAAAGTTTTTAAAATTTTTTTTGTTAATTATGAGCACTGAAGCAAATATAAAAGAGAATGAGGCAACAGATTAAAGCAGCACATTATGTTGACTAATTTAAGTTCTTGGACAATAAAGAAAATTAATGTCAGCTTGACATTTTAGTGATTTTTTTTTTTAATAATTTCATTAGGGTTTTAAAGGACAGTAAAATGGCTGTCTTAATAGAATTCTTATTAGAGTAAAAGAAGAAATGTTGATAACAGAAAAAATATGAAATTTCATACTGCTTTCAAGGTTTTCAGCAAACTATGACAGCCCTGCAAGACACTGTATTCTTCACACCATGCCCCCTGGGCTTTTAAAAGTAACCAAATTAGTATTTGCAAGGGCATCCCAGTTGTATTTTTTTTGCTAATAAGGATAAGTGTTGTGGCTGCTGTGCTGCCTCTGTTAATCCTGCTTAAGCACAGCAGTGCAGAATGGGTGCATTATCCAAGGGCAGTGCAAAGTAACCTACAGTTACCCAGTTTTTTTCGGACTTATTTTCAGTATACAATTAATTACTAAGATAAGCTTCTATCGGGGGAGAAGAACAGAGAAGCAATACACTTTACATGAATGCCTCTAGGGTGAAGTACAAATTATTTCTCGCATACACTGTTATGATTGCTGTTTGATTGTTCAGTAAATACATAAAATACTAGGTGTTATTAGGTTAACCTGATTTAGGATTCATAAATCCTCCTACATTATATATAAGAAAATTATATAGTATAATTAGAATGTGAATTGTGCAGAACCATCATGTAGCACCAGAAAATTTAAGTGCCTATACGGAGTTTAACAGAAAATGTTTACTACGAATATGGCAGTTGAGCTCATCTGAGAGCTAAACTTCTTTCTGTAGTTTAAATTTCATTCTTAGTTATTCAGAGTATTACTTCTTCCCCATCAAATTTTACTCTTGGATTATTAGCTAAGTCTTTACAGTTTTTCTACTAAACAAAATAACTTCTCCTCCTTGATTTATTGTTCTGAGGCTCAGGAAAGCCTAAAGGAACAGAGAGAGGTGATTTTACCCAAGAATTCCTTTTCCATTTTTAAAACCCTTGCACACACATTTCCTTACTTTTTTCTTTCCTCAATACCTGTGTAACCAGCACTGACAGTTCAATTCTCAATCTGCAATTTTATAAAGTATGGAAAATAGGAATGTAATTATGGCTTGAGAGAAACCAGACTGAAACTGGTAAACCAAAACACCTTTCAACTCAAGCCCAAAGGAACAGTGAAATGTTCCTTTGACTAGAGAGGGGTAAAAAATAAAAGCCATCACACAAACCACAAGTCACATTGGAAGTTCTTCGGGAATTTTAATTACATGGCCTGATGTTAAATGCCAAAATAGGAGGATTGACTTGTTGCAGTTTTCTCTTTTGTGCATGCGTAGAGAAACAACATGAGACTCCGAAAGAAAAGAATAAGGCACAGGACATGTCAGAATAGACAGGTGGAGTAACTGAGGAAAGCAAGGAAAGAGTTCTGGTGCTGAATACTGTTTGACTTAAGACATGGAAATATGAGATTACTTGAACTACAAATTAACTGCTTCCTTGTGTTTGATTCCTACCTGTTTAGAGGCTCTCAACTATATTTATTTTTTCAAATGACTGAAGTTTCTTTTAATACCTGAGTACATCACCAATTCCTCTTAGCCAATGTATTTGATCACATCTTCTGTGCTATGTGTCGGATCAGATTTTTAAGTTTTCTCTCCTTGTCACCTTTAAGGCTGTGGCTGCGTGGCCACGGTATCAGGACGCCGTCAGAAGCTTGCCAGGTCGGCTGCTTGGAGGGCGGGCACACAAGCCTGGATGAAGGGAGCCCGGGGTCTGCGTGCTACGCCCTGGCCACAGCAGGAACACACACAAAAGTGGTCGAGAATGCAGCTTCCCTGCTCGATGGGGCTTCCCCCAGGCCGGTGGGAGACGCGCCAGCAGAGATAAAGGCGAAGAGGAGCGATCTGCTGCTTGAGTTCCAGAGAGTTTAATCTTCTGAAGATGCACAGGCAGCAAGACCAGGAACCAGGAATTACAGGTATTTTCATACTGGGACATAGGGAGGCAGGGTGAGGGGTATAATCCAATAGAGAAAGGGAACATGGGAGGGATCAACAGGGAAACAGCCAGTGAGGGTGGAACAGGGGAGGGATTACAGACACCCAATGGGGAACTGAGGGCAGGGCTGCAGGGGGGTGTGGAACTCGCAATTCACAATGCAACATAAGACCATCTTTGGAAAAAAGTGAAGGTCAGGTCACAGAAAACACCACCTAACAAGCACTTTCCTAACTCTCTGATGTCCGTAAACCAGAAGTAATGGTGTGAAGAACACAGAATAAGGTGCCAATGCAGAAAGGACTACCTCTTCAGAGAGCAAAGCACTGGTCTGCAAGAGATGTGCAGAACTGACAAACCAGAAATAACAGGATGTGAGGTTTCCCATTTTCACATTTTCACTAATCCAAAGTATGAAATTACCCCATTACAGAAAAGAGTGCAATGTAATCCAAACAAAGTAAAAAGGAAAAAAAAATCCATTTTGGGTATCACAGGTAATGACACTGTAACTCTGATGCAGAATCTTTTAGGAATTTGACATACCATTTGGAAAATATATTGCAAATTTTCAGCTGTTTACAGCAATTCAAGATGTAAGTCAGGTTTTCCTTAGATAGACACAATGCAGTACAAAATGGATTGCATTTTGTGACAAGAAATTTCTGAACTTTCTGCGAAGTGCATTCTGTCATGACACAAAGAATTACTGCCAAGTAAGCAAAGGCATCCACCTACTTGATCTCCATTTTCTTACTCCTGCAAAGTCCAATACATCTTACTCCTTGACAGAAGAGTTGTTTTGTGTACTGTCTCCTTCCTTACAGTGACTTTCTGAGCCCGGCATTCCTATCAGGGAAAAGGGCTTGGACATTCACAGGCTACATGGCTTGGTCTGAGCTCCACAAGCTGCAGCCAGTTTACCCTGTGGCACCTAGTCTTTGTGGTCCATTTCTAATCTCTCCTGCCAGACTCCTTGCTCAAATCCCCTCCAACACAGTTTGGGGGTTTTTTTGTTAGCCTGCCTTTTCAACATGCAATCATCACTCCAGTAAGCCCCAAAATGACTCCTTTACTTTTTCTCCCTTTTGCCTGCATCTTTCCCTCACTAGGAACTCCTACACCCTGCTGCTGATTTCCAACCGTCTTTCTCCCACAAGACAGCATATACTTTTCCAGAAAATGACAGTGATATGATACAAATAGTCTCCTCCTGGTCAGTATTTCCTCTTTAAAAAAACCTGCTGAGTAGTCTTGTTAAAAAGCCCAAAGAAGCCTAAGCTGATAGTTCTTCACTATATGAAAAAAAATAGTCATAGAAATGTCAGTTTGATTTTCTACAAGCTATGACCATGTCTAAGATTAAAAGCAGATGATCCCTTGCAATCCTGTTTCCATTTTTTAACAAGGCTGTTATTGCACAAAAAAACCAGAAGACACTGACCTAAGCAACCCAAATTAAGCACTAAATCAGCATGATCTCAGTTTATCCAAACTTGTTCAGAACATTTTGAAAGATCTTTTTGACAAAACGATGGCTTGACAAGTACTTTCTTCCAGCACATGTTGCCTGTTCTCCCACAAGCATCATGGTGTTACTTGAATTTTTGCATAATTTACAGGAATGCTGTCATGGGCTTGTGACTGATATAATGAATAGTGAAATCAGGTGATCTACTAATGCACAGACATGGTATGAATAAACATGGAATAGTAGCCTGTACCTCCCTCACACCAAAATGTGGCAACAAACTTTTGCACACTCTTGCACATCGTGATATAGCCAAAACCAAACTAAATTAGTGGCAGGAACTGCTTGTGCCATTAAACTAAACTCAGAACAGTTTTACAACAATATAAGTCAGTGTCGTTACTTTTCTAATTTACAGCTGTTTTAAGGCCAAAGTTGGAGCACCAGTAAGAAGAAACCCACAAACATTTCTTGGAACTCTATATAGGTTTTATTAGTACTTTGTATAGAACACATATTTGTAACGTTTTCCCATGTCATCATATAATAAATGTCTTACAATAAACATCATACAATAGTTAAAGTCTACCAGAAACAAGTTCCAAGTAAGGTGAGAGAAAAGCACAACCTCTAAGGATGAGATTCTACTTTGATTTTGTGCACTAAATATAACAACTAAATATTTCTTGAAAGAAGATTAGGAAAATGGGCTGATAGTAAAAGCCATATCTAGAAAATAGAAATTAATTCAAGAGTGAAAGCAGCGAATGATCAAAGGAATTCAAAATAAACTGCTAACAGGGAGCCAAAGGAACAAAGTGTTCTTTTAAACAAATGCAAATAGTATCCCATTAATGGCTAGCCCTATTATAATACTATAGCTCTGTGCCCTTGGTACAAATTGATCGTAGTGGTTTGAGCATCCTTCACAGGGTTCAGATAAAATAGTGTGGAAAATGAAGGGCTGTAAAAATGATAGAGTGATAATTCAAAGCATCTGTGACTGAAGATGCATAAACAACAGTAAAATGGCTTAAGAAACATCAGCTGCCAAGTAACTCTGAAGCCAAGAGAGAGGAGGAAAAACTTCAAAAATATGACATTGTCTTTCTTTGTTTCCCATTGCAGGGACTCAAATGTTCTGGATACAGCTGTACTCCTACAAGTCTGAGAGCACTTTAAGGAGCTGAAAAATGTCACCGAAGTCAAAATAATGTATTCACTAACCTAGGTATTATTTAATCAGGAGGAAAAAAGGAAAACTGTAAGTCTGACACAGGATCATTCAAAACCAATTCTGTCCAACTACAAACACATCTTACCTTGTAATATAACATATACAACTCATAGAATCACAGAATCATAGAATGGTTTGGGTTGGAAGAGACCCTAAAGATTATCTAGTTCCAACCTCCGGGGACATCTGTCACCAGACCAGTTTGCTCAGAGCCCATCCAGCCTGGCCTTCAACACTTCCAGATATGGGGCAGCCACAGCTTTTCTGGACAACCTGCTCCAGTGCCTCACCAACCCCATAGTAAAGAATTTCATCCTAAAATCTAATCTAAAAGTGCTCTCTTTTAGTTTGAATCCATTCCCCCTCATCCTGTCACTGCATGTCCTTGTAAATATTCCCTCTCTTGTAGCTCCTTTCAGGTACTAAAACACCACAATTGGGTCACCCTGAAGCCTTCTCTTTTCCTCACTGAATAAACCAAATTCTCTCAGCCTTTCTTTGTAAGAGTGGTTCTCCATCCCTCAAATGATCTTAGTGTCCCTCTTCTGGACTCACTCCAACAGCTCCATGTCCTTCCTGTGCTCTGGCTCCCAAGCTGGATGCAGTGTTCCAGGTGGGGTCTCACCAGAGCAGAGCAGAGCAGAGGGACAGAATCCCCTCCCTCCCCTGCTGCCCATGCTGCTTTGGGTGCAGCCCAGGACACGTTTGGCTTTCTGGGCTGCCAGAACCCATTGATCATGTCCAGCCTGTTGTCCAGCAGCAGTAAGTATATACATGTAAGCATATACTGCGTTTATGTCACAATGTTTTGGTGACAGGGGGCTGCAGAGGTGTTTTCTGTGAGGAGATGCCAGAAGCTGTTGCCACTAGTCCAAGCTGAACCCATCAGCAATAGTGGAAGCATCTGTGTGGTAACATATCTAAGAACAGGGTGAAAGCACCAGCACAGCAGGAGGCAGGAGAGAAGAGTGAAAAGAACAGTGTGAGAAACAGCCCTGCAGACGCTAACGTCGGTGAAGAAGGAAGGGAAGGAAGTGCTCCAAGTGCTGGAGCAGAGATTTTTCTGAAGCCCATGAAGATCATGGTGAGGCAGCTGTGGCCATGCAGCCCACAGAGGTCCATGGGGGAGCAGCCCCTGGAGGACCACACGCTGGAGGAGGTGGATGCCTGAAGGAGGCAGTGACCCCACAGGAAACTAGAGCAGGATCTTGGCAGGACCCATGGACCTGTGAAGGGACAACCCACCCAGGAGCAGCTTTGGTCACAGGACTTGTTACCTCATGGGAGAGCCATGCCGGAGCAGCGTGTTTCTGAATGACTGCAACCCATGGAAGTGACCCATACTGGAGCAGGGGAAGAACATGAGCNTGGATGCCTGAAGGAGGCAGTGACCCCACAGGAAACTAGAGCAGGATCTTGGCAGGACCCATGGACCTGTGAAGGGACAACCCACCCAGGAGCAGCTTTGGTCACAGGACTTGTTACCTCATGGGAGAGCCATGCCGGAGCAGCGTGTTTCTGAATGACTGCAACCCATGGAAGTGACCCATACTGGAGCAGGGGAAGAACATGAGCAGGAAGGAGCAGCAGAGACAGAGTGATGAACTGACCGCAAGCCCTATTCCCCACCCAGTGTGCTGCTCGGTGGGGGAGGAGGTAGAAGAATTTGAGAAGGGCATGAGGGAGGGGCAAGGTATTTTCTAGATTTGTCAGTTATTCTAGTCTGATTTTGACTGGCAATAGATTAATTTCCCCAAGCTAGGATCATTTTAACTATGACAGTAATTGGTAAGTGACCTCCCTATTCCTATCTCAACCCATGAGCTTTTTGTCATATTTTTCTGCCCTGTGCTCTTGATGAGGGGGTAGTGACAGAATGGCTTGGTGGGAACTGGCAGCCAGTCAAGGTCAACCCACCACGAAGTACTCAATGCACTATTAGCCAGACCTTTATAAAACATTTAACACAACACTACAAAAAGATCCAAATTATAAGCTAAAAGGCTGCAAAATACAATGACAGAAATCAAATAGATGAAAAAAAGAATTACAGCTTGTAACCTCACAGAGAAAACAACACCATGTAGGAATGCCTCACCTTGGATTGCATGAAATCACGGATTCTTTTTCTGCTGCCACAGAGAGCACCGACACAAGTCTGTATTTTATGTTAGCCCAATCTGGAGCAATATGAGAGTGAATTAAATATTTATAAAATGGGGAATCACACTGGGAAGATGCAACTCCAAACAGGGCTTAAGAATCACATCTAGTAAAAAGCTGAACATCAGTTCCTAGGTCAAGAGGGCAAGTGCTCTTCCTGATTGGATAAACAGAGAAATTCTGAGAACTTCAATCACCTGCCATAAGCACTCTACAACTACATTCGAAGTTGGTGTCAATAATTTAGGAGGAAAGTTGGTAAATCAAAGGAAATTTCAAAAATCCACCAAAAATAATAAAGTTGTAAAGCACGCTTTATGAGAAACTGCAGAATTTTAGTCTCCTTTATATCTCAAACAGAAGGGTAAAACACTGTACATACCTAACAAAAATTACAAAATCTCCACATATCACAAGTAACATAAACATAACATTGTCAAGTGGATGGAAGCTGAAGCTGTTTAAAGTCAGTACAGAACTGCATTATAGATCATAACAGAATCTCCCTGACTGGCCATTTGACATTAGGTCTTTTGCCCAAATAACTGAATTCAAGTTCACCAAATTACTTTAGTTTATTACTGTTCAGACTAGATAATCACATTTTTCAAGGTCTTACCAGCTGTAAATTTACAAAATTAACCATGTGCCAGTGTGGGTAGCTTTGAGTGTTCAATATGCTAACATTTAGGATCCCCCAAAAAGTGGAATAATGTGCTAAGAAACAGCTATTTATTTCAAGACATTTTCATGTAACCTTTTCTCAAAGATGTTACATGCAGGTTTGACAAAATACATCTTCCACTTTGGTTTTCTTACAGACAAACTTAACAACACAGACTTTCACATCCTAAATGTGTTCCATTTTATTTACAGTTCTTTCTCATCTTAAAGTATAAAAAACTCCAAAGATTTTGTCTCTAGAAAGAGGTTTGTTAAAGTTTCAGTGTAGAATATTGTACTCTTTTTTTTTTTCCCTCCCCTTCTGTGGTCATTGCCCCATGAAAAGAAGAATGGTTAGAGTGAGCACTTGAAGGTGACAGTTTCTAGACCAGCAAGATTCAGTAAGCAAAGACCCTGAAAGGAGGGGGAAATGTGCCAGTTTCAGGCTGCTCTGAGAAGGAGCAGAGATGACCAAAACTCCTGAGGCTGCTAAGCTGCTGCTTGGCACCTCCTGTTGCTGCTCTGGCTGAACAGAATCTGGCACCATCAAACTGACCAAAATACCGAAAGCAGATAAAACACGTGGAGCTCAAATGAAAAGAACAGCAATTGAACAATATGCAGCTTTAGATTCTGCCAAAGTATTAATGAGTCTTCTCTGCCCAGGAAATATCTTCATTGATTCTTTAAGGAAGCTTGACAGAATAATGGTTTCTTTTATATGCTTTTGAATGTGTTTAAATTTACATCATAAGCTTGGAGTACAAGAGAATTATTACAGGAATCTGGTGTTGGTCAAGCAGCTAAGTAAAATGCTAACTTATAACAACTCTCTCGCAGTGAAAGGTAGCACACAAAATAAACGAGGTTCTGCTTGGTCTGAGGAGCTGAAAAGAGAAATATGACAGAAAAAAAAGCAGTTGTAGGTCAGATCTCTCCTGTTCAACTTCAACCGTCTCCTAGACCCTTGCAGATTTTTAGATGGATGATCTTCAAAGCTCTGCAAGGGCTTTAGAAGACAATATTTTCATGGCAGCACAGCTTAAACAGATTCTTTTTCCTGACTTCTTTGTTGATGGGGATATCATCTGAGAGTAATAATTACAACACCACTAAAACTAATAAATCAACTTTGATGAAGCTATTTACATGAGTGACAATATTCAGAAGTACTACCTGCAAGTTGATATAGAGAATCAATACAGAAAAGACTGCTCAAGTTGGTCAAGGATACGGTTTTTAAAGGCAAGCCAGACTATGGCAGAGATTACAGATAGAAAAGGTGGACAAAAGGTGAAAATTTCAATCCTTTACAGGAAACTGATTGCAGTAAATTTTTAAGTCCCCCGAAGAACCAATAAACAGCCCCACAAAATCATCTGGAAGGAGATCAAGTTTCATTTACAAGTCAATGAAGACAAATTAAAAAAGGCAAAATGACAGGAGGCCCTACACACTTAAAATACTTTCCATGGTTCAAGGAGGTACTTCCCAAAGCAGTTGTCTCTGCCACTTATTTAAAGCTACACACATATCTGCTAATAAGCTCGATGAGTAAAGGGTCACTGGGCTACAGTTGATTGATACTCTTTACTCTTCCCTCCAAAAACCCAATCTCCCCAGAAAAGATATGGCTGACATTTAGAGTATACACATACTGTGGTATTTGCTAAGGTTTTAAACAGTTGTGAGTCTCAAATTCTGAGGAGTTGGCTTTCTTTTTCCTTAATACCTGATTAGCATAGAGAGGAAAAGCCATATTCTGAGAACTTTTGAACACACTTACATTTCAGGCCTCACGTATTATACAAAGGAAACCTTATTGCTGCAGCATTTAAGTTCGGGGGTGCATCCTTCCCCTTCTGCACAGCAGTCTAAAACGGCAGATGTTAAGAAGCACTTCTCACCCTGGGACTTGGCTGTCACATCTAAAACTTGGAATGGAGCCAGAGGTAAATCTGGAAGACACTTTTCTTTCATGTGGCTTTGGGTAGCTCTCCTGACAGAGGCAGGCAGTAGAAAGGTCAGATTTTTTTTTCCGACAGCACTGGCATTTGAAAAAGAATAGTCACACACTTAGATTTATTTTTCTTCAGTGGCTGTAAAGCTATTTTATGTGGCTTAGGAAGTATTTTCAATTTATTTAAAGAGAGCTTTCAATATGAAGATCTCTTAAACTTCACAAATTGTTATGCAGTATTGTAAAATTAAGCCTCATGAGACTAAAGTCTTTGAATTGTAAATCTGTGATGTCCAGGACAGGAACAATCATCAATGGGAAGCAGGCAGGGATGCAAAGTTGGCTTCCCTAAGTGTGGATGATGGGAGTTCCTGAACCTTCTCCTTTGCTCCCAGTTATATTTCTGCAGTCCCACAGTGAGTGTTCATTACAGTCACAGCCGACAGAGAAGTAGCATGTCATGAAGAAACAGGTTTGAGAGGGAAGGGAAAAGAGAGAGAAAACAGATGTATACTGTGTCCATGAATTTTTAGACTTTGCTATCGGAGGGAGATAGATTTCATGTTATGAGATTACTAAAGCAATCATCATTTTTCTCCAAACTGCTCCTCAGAACTTGATTATGCAATTTACCAGTTTTCCTCTCTTTGTCCCATTGGGTTTTACTATTTTTTTAAGCACTCTTTTGACTCTAATGTCTTCAATCTTGTTTCTTGTTTACTTATTCCGATTACTTTATTTCAGTTTATTCAAACAAAAGACTGTCATTGCAGGCTAGATCTAGAAATACCCATTATAAAAGTGCAGACTAAAATAAAATAAATTTACAACCTTCTAAAGCTAAGGAGAGATTACATTTAACATTCCTAGATAGTTATACAATTATTTCAGAGAGTAACACTCCTAGTATATAGACCTCCTGCTAATTTATAGCTCAGAACTGATCGAGAGAAAATTAAAACTTGAAGATTGTTTTTGGTTTACAATATTTTTTAAGTTCCACTGGATTTCCTCTCTTTCAGCTGTGACTTAACAACATAGCATGATCATTTAGAGGGAATGCAAGGACAGAGACATCTTGTGGTAACAAGACATTTGCAAACAAATGCACTTTTGTATACTAAAAATTCTCTTTAGATACATGAAGTAAGCTAACTACAACTTTTAAAGTAATTTCAAAACAAAAACTTTCAAATTAAAATATCAAAATTCTTCACTGATAAAAATGTGTATTATTTTAAAGAATTGTCTGGAGATTTTACTGAAAAAAGCAACATTGTTGAAATTGTATGCCTGTTGAAAAGAAGACCTGTCAAAAAGACTCAGCTCTAGTATCAGGAAACACAAGCAGCTGCTATGAGTTCAAGTTACCTAGAAAAGAAATTTAACCAAACAAATATAACCAAAATCATTGTCTCCTTACAGAGGAATACTGAAAAAACTCTCCATTAGTGGGGAAATCAAATGGTGCATCTAAATTGCAACAAGGATAAGTCAGGACAGATATTTCTTCCTGTGGTGGTCCCTAAAAAAGACATTAGAAATGATGGCTGGAAGTGATACAGCTATGTCAGGACAGTGAAGACTTTCCTCCTGTGTCGGTCTCCATGCTGGACTTCTTTCAGTTTCTCCATCTTAAAAAGAGGGCAATATTAAATGCACTAGAAATGGGAATTATTATGGCATTTCTAAATTTTCAGGAATCTAGATGAGTCTGTCCTCTTGTTAAATAAATGCCATTGATCAATATTCTTTTAAATGAAAGGAAAAAACAAATAAAACTTGAAGATTACAAAAAATTTTTAAGTCCTACAAAATATTGCCTAATGCTGCATGACTGAGGGGTCACGAAGTTCAGGGAGATTAAACACTTCAGCTATGACTACAGATCAAGGTCAGACACCAGCTTTGGAAAAACGCCTCACACCCCAAGATGCAGCTTTTAACAGCAGCTGACACAGTCTTATGTAGGCATATTATCCTTCAGCTTACTGGCATAAAAGCAGCCATGCATGAGATGCTAATCATTACAAGCTACCATAAAAAAAGAGAGAACTCTCTCCAAAAATATTTGAAACAGATGTTGAGAGCAACATTAGACATGGGTCTGTGTTGCCCTCTGGAATGGGAGAAAAACAAATGCTAGTATTTTCAAGACAAGAATTAAATTCCTGTGAGTGGATTTAACCACACTGCATCAAAACAAGATCTCTTTTGTGATACCAGGTTAAAGAAGAACAATTTTGGGTCTGAAATGCTAAATGAGTGTGCAGAGTGACAATTGAGATTGCTATTAACTGACCTGGAAGACATCACAGGCTGTTTTGCCAGACATCTAGAAAGTCAGACATTTATGGAACAGAGAGCACACAGTCCAGGAAGTGTGTTGCTCCTCTTGCCATTATTTTTTATTAATATTATATCCTGTCTTCTGAAGACCAAAAATCTTGTCCTAATGCAGCTTTCCAAAGATTGCAGAGGAGGGAGAGAGTAGACAGACAAGGTTACTCACTTCTGCTTTCACAAAATTTTAACACAGCTATTTATAATGTTTAAAATACTGTTAAAAATATTTGGTTGACCTTTAACCAGGACACAAGACACTTTTCAAGCTTAATAGTTTTTACCAAATTACCAATTCTGAGTACAGCTTCAAGTCAGTACACAGTGATTATTTTATACATCAAATGTGACACCTTTGAAAAACGTGAAACTTAGTAAAGAGAAGGCAAGCATCCTGTCACCTGCTTCAGGCTGTAAACTATGATAACAAGGAATAATGAAACATGACAAAAAGTTCTGAGATCCCTCATTGAAGAGATAATTAGTAAGAACACAAAGCCAAATTAAATACTGCACTTGGCAACACAAGCAGATTTTGAAGTCAGGCTTTCCCTCTCACAATTGTTTTCAGCTAAACTATAGCCTTCACATTAATCATAAACCAAAACAACAGTGCCTAGGAAAAATAATGAGTATGGAGTATGGTGAAAAATAAATGATTAATTAAGGGATTAGGGAAATCAAAAGTTCCTGAGGGCCTCTGACTGCCATTGCTGTCCACAGCCAAGGAAGCTAGAAGAATTCAAAGTTTCTTCTTGGGAGCACTGCAGAGATGGCTGGTGATAATTAGCTCACCTGGCTTGTATCCAAGTAAATATAGTTTCACCTAAATGGGGTAAGAATAATGCTGATGCTGTTAGGGACAGAGACATTACAGGCCTGTGAGTCTGAAAGTTCAGAATGCAGTATACATGTCCTGCAAGGGAGATAAAACAGTGACTAGTAACTCAGACATGCTGAGATGCTGTAAAAAATGATGGAATTGGGGTGTTCTGGCTTTGTACTTTCATCCTGCAGAGATAATTAAGGAGAGGAAACTAGCTCACCACTTTTTCAAGGTGACAGAATTATTTATTTGTGTAACAGAACACACAGTGTGCATAGTGGAAGACAGTATAACTCAGATGAGACACAGATGCGCACACCTGGACCTGGAGATACACACACAGCCAATCAACCTTGATCATGGGGTGGTGCAAGTGATACCCTGAGGGCATCTAGAGTGTGAAACAGTCTCTATCATCCCGCCTCGCTCATCAAAATAATTCTTCTCTTTGCCTTCAAGAAACAAAGCAGCTTCTTCAGGATGGTGGAAAGTGACCCAAAGAATAGAGACCCATTTACTGCTCTTTGAACCAGTGGCCTGTTGCTGCCTGGGCTGCATGCCCCATGCAAACCACCCTGTGTCCCTCAAGCATTTTGCCGCTCCAGCTCCTAGAAATGTCGAGTCTCTCATTGCTTGTGAAGCACATTCTTCAATGACTGTATCTCAGGTTAGCAGTCTCTTTCTTGCACCAAGAGAAATCCAGAGGGACTTCTTGCTTCTGCAAGAAGATTTAAGACTAGATGATCTGTGTTCTTTCACCACTCTCTTCTCTCCAAAAAAAATAACATTCCCAGTAACAGGCCAGCATATTTTTCAGATCAGCAGGGAGAATAGCATTATGCTGTGAGAACTGGACTTACCCAGGATTCAGAAGAAAGTCAACTTAAAAGGCTGTTCAATCAGAATTGATTACATTTACATTTTACTGTAGATAAGAAAAACCTCCTTTTATGTAATCCCTCGGAAATAACTAAAACATAAGGGGAAAAAAAACCTGAAAGAGCATAATAGGGCCATCCATACACTTCTGCAATGGTTATAGAGGAAACAGAAAGTTAACCTTGAAAAGAGTATACAGGTCTGCAGCTGGACCTATACTGAAAGAAAGCTTTCCATTCTGCTACTTTTTGCTGTCAGAGATATACTGCTAAAAACAGAATATGTTTACTGAAAATGCAGCAATTATTCTGTGTCCTCATCTCTCTTAAGCACACCTAACAAAATATTTGCAGGGACTTCTTGCAGGGGAAGGGAAAAAAAATCTGAAATATGATTATGGACCTCAACAGTGTACTGCTTAGGTAAGTATTAATAGTGCTAATTCCCTCAGAACTGGAAATCAGTTCAGAAAAAATAAACCTCTAGCATTTCAACAAAGGCATACGTAGAACATCAAAGCACTGTCAAGGCTGGAGCAAGTAAGAGAAAATGGAGGGAAAAAATGGTTCAGGCAGGAGAGAAAAGCAGAAGATATGAAGAATAATAATAAAGTGGTTAAAATAAAGAACTCTGACATGACAAAATACCTTCTCCCAAATGTGCTCATTGCTATTGATGTGTCAATATCAAAAGTAACCTACCAACACCTTTTTCTCCTCACAGCTGTATTTTATCATTTTTGCACCTGCTGCAAATATTGTTTGATATATAATCCTTTGCTAAGCTTTTCATTCAAATACTGTCCATTCAGGGTGGAATGAGGTGTTTCCTGTCACTAGACATCATCTATCACATTGTCTGCACATTGACTACTGAAGTGCTACTCATTAAAAAAAATACAGAGAAAACTACAGCTATAAAAACTGCCTATCCCATTGTAAAAAGCAAATTTTTAAGAAATTGAAAGGATTTTTAAGAAATTTAAAGCTCTTTTTTATCCCAGGCACTGAAGTTGGTGAGCCATTTCCATTATCTAGCAACACTTAAGTACTAGTTTATGCCACATATCACTCCAAATTCCTTTTAAAGTGTTTTGCAACCTTCAATTGCTTAACATGTGCTTTTGCTTTGCAAACAATTACCACAGTGCAGGTAATTCTTAAGTATTTTTGACAGACAGAGCAGCAAAATGCCTGTATCAATCTACATGTTTTTACAGGCCTTTTATAATAAAGAGCCTGTGTTTCACTGCTGTTTAGAACTCCTGCTGTTAAAATGCATGACCTCACTGTGGTAGACACAACATAGATAAACATCAAATTACAATCCCTCAATAAATTAATTTAATTTTAACTCAGTTAAATGAAGTGGATAAATGACTTAACTCTTTTCGCTTCTTTTCTGAGGAACTATTCATATTGTTCTACATATACCACAGACAGAACTGCCATATGTTATATTTAATTTCATGAGGTAAACTATTGCACAGGACTACTCAAATAAATGCAGCTAATTCACAAGACTTGAAATTCCATGAATTATTCTAAATAATTTTTGTGTTCATTTTGACTTCAAGAGCAAAGGGCTGTGCCCTCAAATATCCACACCTCCTGCTCCCAAATAAACAAAAAAGAGACATTTTTGGATAGAACTAGTTTGAAGGACAGAAAGAGAAAGCAAACGACCATATCAAAAATTCCGTCATGAAACAGGAGATGCCATTAGTATTACTCTTTTTGGTTACATTGGGTTTCACACAATCCCCAGGTATGCATAGATGTTGCTGTGATCATGGACATACATCACAAGCTTGAGATCAAAAGCAACAGGACGCACACATGGAGAAGACCAAATGCTATAACCAGACTTTGTATTCAGTCACAAGGTTTAGCAGGACTAAGCTGGAAGTAGCAAGGTGAGATCACACAGACATGGGAAGCAAACAGACCCAGGAAAAGCAAGCGGAGAGGAGGTGGCAGTCCTGAGGACAACATGTGTGTCACCAACCACACTGCTCTGCTTCTCTGGGGCCAGTGTTTTTGAGCAGTGTCTGTTCTCAGGGCAGGAGTCTCACCATAAATTTAGAGGTTACTTAGACTGTCAGTTTGCCCTCTGGCTACCCGAGCAACTGCAGCTCACTTTGCTGATAGTGCTTATCAATTAACAACTGGAAAATATGCCATGTAGTATTGCTACTGCTGCATGAAATATTTCTAATTGTTTCTAAATCAGGAGATGTTGTCTAGGTTTACAAAAAAGCAACACTAGTACATTCAACTTACTATTAAGTCACTCCAACCAAGAATTACTTTGAACTCACTGTGCTATCATTTCTTTAATTTAGAGAAAACAAATTGCCAGCATTCTTGTCATCAAACTGCATTAATCTGAGCAATATTCAAAGAGCAATGTTCACAATGTGACCAGTGCTGAGCTAGTCATTATGTCTGTTGGGCTTACCTCAGATGTTTTGACAATTATATCAACATCTCCCAGAGTACAATGTCATTGTCAACCACTCTAAACTGTGTTCAAGGTTTGTTCAAATTACCTCAGCAGCAGTGCTGCTAGAATGTTTCACACCTGCTGCTCCTTAAGGAGCAATATTTCCTTCTGCATTGTTTAAAGATCAGAAGGCCAAAAGAGACCTTTATGTTCATCAGGTCAGGAGAAGGCAGCCAAAAGAATGATCCTACCAAAGGCTTCCTCCTTAGTGGTTAACATCAAGGAAATAATTAAGAACAAACTTGAATAGTTAAAATGTTATGACAACACAAATAGCATAATGAAAACCAATCCATTTTTCCCATTTTCAGATCTCTTAACGAAACTCCGACTGCCAGATGCCGTGTTCACTATTCTGTCCTCCAAGCAGCAAGTAGCAAGCATAGCCCAGTTACCAGGTGAAAGCCATGTGTTAGTTCACAGACACATGGGTAGGATCTCAGATCCATATGCATTAAAGCTGAAAGGAAGAAACTGCAGTTTTCACAGTCAAGCAGGACAGCAGATCCAAGCCACACAGTTGATACACAGAAATCTTATTGTCTCCACAGAGAAAAGCTTCGTCAAGTCTTCAGAACAAGCCCTCACCGAAGCCAGGATGGTGACCACAGTTTGGCAAAAACACACCAGGTTAGTTTTCCCTGAGCTGCCACAGGTGCCAGCAGGACTACAGAGGTCAGCACAAGCTGCATGGCCCACTCTGAAGTCTGCTTCCCACCAGCTCCCACATGCCACTCTGAAGTCCCTGGACATCCCTCTGCCAAGCAGCCCTGCGGCTGCAGGAATGCCTGCCAAGCTAAAACAGAAATATGGTCTTCCCATGTGCCTAGTAGTTAAAAAGGAAAATGCAGAAGAAAAGGTTGCTCTGAATGAAAGATATGAAGAGATGTAAGAAGGTCTGGAGCAGCTAACACCATTTTTACTAAGGGTCCCTCCCAGTATCAAATAGCATTAAAATTTCAGAGAGATTTTCTACAAATTCCCTAACTTCAATTTCACAGTTTCCCCTAATCTAGCAAATTGACAAATCCGATATCTTTTTATGACAAAGTTATGCGCTTAGCAGGTGAGGGAAAGGCTGTGGATGTGTGTATCTAGACTTTAGTAAAGACTTTCACACCATTTCCCACAGAATTTTCCAGGAGAAACTGGCTTCCCATGGTGTGGACAGGTGTACTCTTTGCTAGGTTAAAAACTGTCTGTATGGTCAGGCCCAGAGGGTGGTGGTCAACAGAGCTGGGGAAGGGTCTAGAGCACAAATCTCTCCACACTCTCTGTACAACTGTCTCAAGGGAGGTTATAATGAGGTGACGGCTCAGGTTCTTCTCCCAAGCAGCAAGTGATTGTATGAGAGGAAATGGCCTCAAGCTGCACCAGGGGAGGTTTAGACTGGATAGAAAATTTCTTCATCAAAATGGTTGTCAAGCCCTGGAACAGGCTGCCCAGGGAAGTGGCTGAATCCCCATCCCTGAAGGTATTTAAAATTTGTGTAGGTGTGTCACTTAAAGGCATGTTCTAGTGATGCACTGTTAGGTGTGCAGCTGGACTTGATGATCTGAAAGGTCTTCTCCAACCTAAATGATTCTATGATTTTCTTCCTATTAAAAAAATACAAAACCAATAACAAATGCTGAGAAAAAGTCACTAAAAAATTGATTTATAATCCAGATCGATATGTTAAAAAAAACATTGCCAGTGGCTTTCAAATTTTTCACCAAATGAATACAGATACATTGGAAACACCTCACTGCATTTGAAGAGGATTCATTCATAAAAATCATTATTTTATATGACCTAATATTTTTTAAAAATCGTGCATTGAATATTGAAAATCTATTACACAAAATGTTTGAAATGACAGAGTAGAAATGCATACATAACACTGCAACAAAAATACGCCTGTCATCTAAAGACTTCAAGGGCTTCTCATGGCTGCTTGGATTTTCACAGCAGTGAATCATTTACATTCTCCAAAATTGAATGCGGAAGATTTTCCCTTCGCAGTTAAGAGCTTGGACTGGTATAATTTAATCACACCACCCAGCCCGTGACACACAGCAGAACAAATCTGACCATGTCCAGTACAGAAATGTTCATCATGACCAGCCAGTGTTCAGGCTGAGCAATACTTCAGATTAAAAATACAATTCCCTAATGACAGTATTTCAAATATGAAGGAGAAAGGCATTGTAAGAGAGCATATAAATTTCATGGCTTCTTACTCCTTCAGAT
This sequence comes from Edolisoma coerulescens, assembly GCA_013397115.1. Lineage (NCBI taxonomy): Eukaryota > Metazoa > Chordata > Aves > Passeriformes > Campephagidae > Edolisoma > Edolisoma coerulescens. The sequence goes on along the minus strand of VWZW01000648.1, from coordinate 195,076 downwards.
AAGCACCTTTTCTTTCAAGCAATGATGATTGAAATGATGATCCAAGTAATTTAACAGTTAACATAAAAGTAATGTTCTTTGAATCAAAGTTATGGCAAAATATAACTGTTTCTCCATCCTCTGATACGGTCAGCTATGGGAACAGTAGTGCCTTTAGGAAATGTGAGTATAGCAAAACAGAGGGTGATAATAGCACAGATATTGTTACTATAAAGCCACACAACAGTTTCAACTTGATTGTTTCAATTTGCTCAACATATAAGTCAATTAAATTGATTTTACTGGAGTCAAGGAATATTAGTAATCATCATGTTAGAAGAATAGCACCGTGCAGATAACACCAATATGTTGTGGCTGTTCCCAGCAACTAAACACCATCTCACAACAGCTCATATTGTTATATCCTCTTCCAGTTTACTCTTGGGGGTTCATAATTTGATCCAATTTTTTATTTTTCTCTCCTTCTTAAAGCAAAATGCTGTGTCAATACAGTTCTCTGGAAACCACGAACTTTCAATGACTTCAAAGCCATCAACATATTTCTTCATCCCTTTTATCATGATGAGAGAAGTCTTCTATCAAAATATATCAATGAGAAAAGCAATTGTTCAAAAAATTACTTGCAGCTTCATAAGTCTGAGAATCACCAACCTGGATTTTGCTCTGGAGACATCTCAACAGGACAAAAAAGTGCATCATCTTCTGTCTTACCAGAAAGAATATCCTTACAAGAGGGCAGAGTTAAATGTTAGCAAGGTACCTTCAGAACTCATTGGGATAGCTTCCTTGGGACAGGTGAAGCACCAGATCTCATGATTTGCAGTGTTCACCCTTGGAATAACAGGGGCATATCTCAAGTTCTCCCAGCCAGGAGATAAAAGGGAAGCAAAAACCCAATTCCTTGTGATACTGGGGTATTTGATACAGGATGGGCTTAATACGACATTCAAAATTTTGCAGCAGAAAGGATTGCTGCTATTTAACAAATGATATTTGAAAAAGCATAAGGTTACACGTTTGTTTCTTTTCAGGGCAAGATTACTCATTCCCTAGTGCAGCTTCTACTGTGCTCAGTTTAGTGCAATAAAATTACAGACTGGTTATCAGTAGATTTCTCTCACATATGCACTGAGTCTTAAACAGACAAAACCAGATGTCTAAGAACACAAGACAGAAACACCACAGACTTCGTAAAAGACACTGTAACAGTGAAAATCTTCCCTCTGATGACAAAGCATGTAAGTTGTGGCTACTGAAATTTTACCTAGATCTAACAGGGAATTTTTCTAAACTCAGCAATGTACCAACTCCAGTTTTATCAGATTATCTAAATTTTATTTGCTTCTTATGAATGCATATGGTCTTAGTGCACTACTACTGCTCTCTGAAGTCCAATGAACGGTAACACATGTTGTATTTCCTGCTGATACACAGGAGAACTTGCTAAACTCCCAGTAAAACTTGCATAAAGTGCACATCTCAGTGAACCATTTTAACAGTTGTAAAATTGAAGAAGAAAATAATAATCAATAGCTGCTTCAGTGAGAAACCACCAAAATTGTTATCACCACCTCCACATGGCATCTATTGTACCACTTGAGAGAGAATCCAAAAATTATGTAAGCATCAGGAAGAAATCTTGCAGCACTTCAGCAACAAGACAAAACAGTCATTTTGACTAATACATGTAGGTTTTTGCATGTCAATCTACCACTGGAATTACTCTTCAATTGTTAACAAATTAGTCTTTCCAACAACGTAGGTATCATCTTTGCTAAATAAACACTACATTTATATCTAACAGGGGAATTTTCATTTTACCTCTTGGAGGGGATTTAATGCATTCATGTTGTTAATGATTTATTAACTTTCCCTCAGATTTCACTCCTTCTGCTGCTTGAGATTCTTTTTTAAATTAGTTCTTCTGTGACAGATATCTATGCGTCACTTTAAAGAGACATTTATGCAGGGCACTGTCATCAGCATATTGGGAAAATATTTTAAATATTTAAGAGACTATTAATAATGCAACAAAGAACATCAGAGTAATAAATGAAGAAATACAGCATTGGAACCAAACCCTATTTTTGCACTATTAGAAAGAAACTCCAGTCCACACATTCCTGATATTTTCAGATGTTCTAGACACAGATTTATAAAAGTTATTATATACCTTTAGTCTTAAAAAGACTGGAATTCTTACACATTTCTGGTTTCAGTATCTTTAGACCATGGGTCTCCTGAGGAAATGGGAAACCGAAAGATAAAGCAAACTCACAGTTCTTTGCAGAGTAGAGTAGAACTTTGGAAATTTAGTTTAAGAACCTGCTCCAATCACCTGTAAAGTGGCCATGAGCAAGTCAGGTAGTTTCCATGTACCAAATTTGTCCCTTACTCAGATGAGTTCAAAAGTTGAGAAAATGAAGGCTATGTAAACAATACCAGCAGGAAGATAAATATTGGGCAAGTACTGCCCAAGAAAATGATTAGTACCAAATCAACACCAGAATCCCCATGGAAGAACTTTTTAAAAAGCTCTACTAAAAAAAACCCCTACACATCACTCCTTTTTTTTATGATCTCTGGAAACCAGATACTTAGAAAATTTTGGATATAAAATAACTGTTTTAACCAGCAGTAACTTCAACCTAGAAAAATAATGTTGTAATTACTTCAAGTTAAGACGTATACATCTGGAATCTTTTTATTATTGAACTTTTATCTTGCTGTGTATGAATGAAAATGAAATTTAGCATAATCACATAGAGATGTATTGGAGAAAAACGCTAATGTTTGAGCCCCCCAAGGAAAGCTTTCCATCTGACTGTATTGCCAGAATGGAGTTAATGTTCACCTACAAATCTGTAAGAAGCATCCTACAGCAGTGCTCATGATTTCTATCTTTCTGTCTGGCTGGATTTTTAATTAAATAAAAACTTCCAGGGAACTTCTTATCAGAGCCTATTCTTCTGGTTCTGTGCAACGATTGATTAGCATCACTCCACTCTCACTTTGTAACAGTATTAGCAATCAATGAAAGCAATTACGCTCATAATAGAGTACACAGAGAAACACAAGATTTGATGACCCTTTAAAACTTCAATTATCTCAGTAGCTAAATAATATTGCTAAAACACTCCATCTATATTAATGATTTATACTGCTGACCAGTCCTACTGTGCTTAACCACTTCCTGCACTAATTAGTGAGGCTACCTAGAGTTTCTGGCTTTTCACTCATTTTTGGATAACAGAACATTGCCTTCACAGGTTTTTGATAGATAACAACAGGAAGCACTGTGCCTGTCATCTTGTTTTTATCAGAACATTGCTTTCATTTTTAGCCATAAAAAATACCATGAAAGCAATATTGGTATCCCAATTGCAGAAGACACAAACAACATTTCTGGACAAGACACACATTTTCCTTCATCATTTAATTGTTAAGAAGTGGTTACACAGAAGGCAGCACTGAATGTGTGTTCAGATGAAAGATCTGTGTCCATCTTTATGGTGGATTTTACCACATGGGTCTCAAAAGTTTAAGCAAGGTATCTGATGCTTTCCATACATGATGAAGCTGTGAGAGGACCATAGCACAGGCACTTAATTTCATGAAGACAATAGATCTGTGCCTGAAATAACTAAAATTTCAGCTTCATTTGCCTACCCTCTGTTTCTCCAGCTCCTTCCCCATGCCTTGAATGCCCAGACGAGCTCCCAGATTGCTGAACAGATGAATCAGAATGGGTTTTAACTGGCAGCCTTGAGATTGCCACCTGAGATTATCAGGACTCTTTATATGTATTTGAACACCACTACTTCATATTAAAAGCATCAAAGAAGGAATTGGCAGTTTCAAGATGCGGAGTGCACACAAAGTTAATGTACATTTTAATTAATTCCAATCTACATATGAATGCTTGTTAATCAAATCAGAATTTCAAACTGTGTACATTTGCATATTCCTTCCACCAAAAAAAGGCAAAAAAGTAGATTGTTTAAAGGTTCATTGTTGCTTGGAATTAAAGAGTGATAATACTGTGTTTTTGATGAGCAAACCAAGCATTATTTACAGCACTGAGTTTACTAATTACTAATAACATCCATGCCCATCTTTGTATCAGCAGAATTTCACTAAATGATAATTGCAGAACTGTCACCTGAGAAGTTTTGAACTGATGTTTCTCAAAGTGGTTTCTAGTGGCATGATGACTTCAGTTACTTGACATAACGTTTGCCTTGCTCCAAAATCATCCTTAAAATGCACTTAAATGCTAAAAATGCAGGTAAAAAGTATTAGAAGAAAATGGGAAAAGTACTCTCTGCCCAAGGTCTTCTCGGGTAGCAGAACTGAGAGACCAGGAGCCCCACAGGTGGTTTGAAGAGAGAATTTTCTTCAGTCCACTATCAGCCCTGCACAAATTCAGTAGAATTTATGGTATTTTGTGGTCTGCTTTTAGTTGCCCTTCATACAACTCTAAGGCAATCAAATCAGTGACTACACCATCAAAGTACAGACTGGTTCTTTGAGGAATTACTTAAAAATAAGTGAAAGTAACATCATGTAGCATATCTTTTGGTTGTCTCTGTCAATCACCTAGCAACAGAGTGACAGAGTGCTCCATAAAATATACATGTTAAACCTCTTGGAGTAGAGAGCATAGCAAAGACGTTTACAGACAGGCTGTTTTCATGATGGCTAAATTTATATGTAAAGAACAGGCTTTGCACCTACCACTGAGAAGTGTTTCAAAACCCAGGACCCCACTGGGGCTTTCATTTTTGGTCTCTTCTGAGGGGGAAAGATCAAACTGTGTGGGAGTACTGTTAGCTTGGTATGGGTTAATGTCTCCATTTTGGTCTACTTAAAATAGTATTTTATCAGCCCCCAAAACCAATGTTTTATGTAGTTTTTACCCTACCTACAAAATCTCAGAAACCATGAAAGCTTCTTACAGACTTCTGAAGTTGAGAAGGCACTTAACAAAAATTACTTTCTAACTGGCTGTAGGCAATACATTTACTGTTGGAGCTTAGAGTTGAAACACACTTACATACATTGTATTACAATCGTGTGAGTCCAAAGCTGTTAGGGGAGAGCTGTTACATGAAGAGCTATGAAGACACATTACAGCCTCTGGTGTCTAAACTACTGTGAAAAAAAAATTTCCTTAGGTCTCCTTGACCTTCACTAGAAAGCTTCCCTGTGTGCTGCAGACTCTCAAGTCTATCTTAGTAAGACTGTCTACTATGGTTACAGAAACTGCCATAAATAAATGAAAATTCTTTCACTAATCATAATCCTGCTAGGAAATAGCAAGAGGCCATCACATGATCTCACACCATCAAGGAGGGATTTGATTAACTGAGCGCTTGACCGCTGATGAGTGGTTTCAGCAGTTCTTTTTGGAATACTGGAAAATTAAATAAAAGCATGCCATTCTGACTGTAAATTGGTATCACCTTACAAAATAAGGTATTTTGATAATAAACAACATTGGCCTCAGATTCTGACAATGAAAATTACTGAAAGTGCAGGTTCATTAAGTGGCCTGGAATTAATCACCACACTTGACGTTGCAAAAGGCATGAAGATAAACACGTCTTTTTTGAAAACAGAACAAAACCCCCCCAAATCCCACACTAACTTAGAACAACCACAAGTGATCAAATGTTTGATTTTCCTCCAAATATGAATAAGATCAGCTATCAGAAGAATTCTGTAAAGCAAAACTGGACCTTAGTGAATATTGATCATTGGCAGCCTTAGAGATAGATGACTTCTGGGCATTTGCTTAAGTCACCTGAATCAGTGCTTTGGGTTACAGACCACACAGGGGACATATTTTCCTACTTAAAAATCTTCATTTTATAATTCAGAAAAGGAAAAATGACAAGTGGGGTTTGTTTGTTTGTTTTTCTTTCTTCTTTTCTACATTCATAGTTTTGCTTGTTGTGCTTGGTCACATATGTAAAAAACAGACTGAAAAAATAATCAAAAATTCATTTAAAGTATGTTTTGAGTTAGGAAGGTTGTATTTTCCCTGATATATTCCTCAGGTGGACTCATTTTATCTTCATGAAAAAAGAAACACCTAAAACCCCACATGTATTACACTCAGTCAGAAACTGCTACCTTTTATCATCATTTCCTAACAGGATTACAATGCTCTCAGCACCAGAGCTATTATGAGCTCAGATAAGGTTACAGCAGATACCCAGAATTGCATTGCCCATTGTTCACGAAAATCAGGCTGAGATTCACGCAGCAGAACTGAGCAGAGCACAGACCAGCTCTGGCCAGAAGAGAAGCGGACACTGGGGAGCTGGGAACAGAAGGGTCAGGCAGCTCCATGAAAGGTCAGGCAGCTTCACAAACCTCATGTGCTTCATCTCAGTGGAGAGACTACAATAAAGAACAGCACACAAAGAGCAACGTAAGAGAAAAATACTTGCGTAGTGCTTTGAAATCTAGCCTAGGCACATTGATTGAAAGAGACAGCAACTCAATTTCTATTTTCTATATGTACTTGCTGTCCTAATAATTTTGGAAACACTAACCAGATTGCAGACTCTTCAACTCCAGTATGAGATGAGTATGTTCCTTTCTTTTTCTTTGTAAATGTGCAGAACAGGAAAGTATTTGGTTAAAGAATGCAATGAAACCTCAGCAACTCGCTACAATTGTTTTTTTAGCATTTATAGTAACATACTCTTTTGTGTGGGCTGTGGTTAGAAACACGAACTTGGACAGGAACACAAACTTACTTCTACTTATTCAATTTTTTTCTTAGTTTACAGTAGTGCTGGAGCCATAACTGTAAGACTTTTACGGCAGCTTCACTTGTCATGACCCAACATTGAGTGAGATCCAGATGAAATCCAGGTTACCACAATGGACTGTTCTTCCCCATTCCAAACCCAAGTCTTCACAAACTACTGACTGCTACGTTAACCTATGTTCGTGCTTCTTCTGACATGCCTTCTCAAGAGAACTGGCAAGATGCAAAAGAGCACAGGCAAGGAAAGGGAGAGGGGAAGAACTGGTTAAGAAGAAATGACAAATTCAGTACACCAACTTGCTGGAATTTTTTTAAAACTATTTTATGATTGTATGAGATTATATGCTTCTATAATTAGAAATTCAGAAACATTTAATCTTAACCAAAATGAGATATTTATTTAAATGTGGGTATTTTCAATTGTTCTTTCAGCTTATGTGATGCACATTTTTCATTCCAGTGGAAAAAAGGCACTTGACATCATCAGGGCAAATGTAGCATAGGGAAATGTAAGGAAATTAGTATTCTAAAATGGCTCTTAGAAAGATGCACACACCATTACACCATATAATTTGGACAATTTTACATATTATTATACCTTGCTTGATTCTATCTTTAAGACACAGTGACCTTTCAATACGTGATTTAAGTTAGCAGACAACGGCAACTTTGATAGTACTCACTGAGAGACACAAACAGATGCATTTTTTACAGAGCTCAGCCTACCCACTCATCTAAGATCCTATCATGCCAGTACAGTGTACTGATTTTTACACAGATGAAACATTTGAATTGTATCACGAGGGCAATACTGAAGTCATATAAATGAAACCACATTCATAGTCTATTTTATTTTTCCTAATACACTTCATATCTGCTGATGTCTGATGCTTTTTAGGTCAGTCCGCTGGAGAAACAGCCGACGGCCTAAAGGACAAAATTTCTTACTGCAGATGAATCTTGGAGAACTCATTCTCACGCGAGTGGGAAGATATCTGCACCAAGTGAAGAAGAATAAAAAAAAACATTGCAGGAATGTGGAGATATTAGTATTTCCTTTTCTCCTTTTACCCTTTCAAAGATTATGATCAGAAAGAAAACAGTGCAGTGAGACTTATCCTTTCTTTACACAGATCTTTCCTCATGCTAGAAGGAGGCAGTGTTATGTAAAAACGAAGTCATCACCTTCTGAATGCTGCTCTTCCCCCAAGGGTTGTGGAAGGAAATAGAAGACATAATTTCAGTGACATTAACCTCTGTTGGGGTATATTGCATTATATTAGCCTTTTTTTTTTTTAAAAGTATACTAAACTATTTTAAAATGCCTGTTTATCCAACATATAATACTTTGTTATACCACTGAATCCTTCAATTTTTCATAACACTTTTTAATTTAACAAAGTAACTCCTGAGTGATGAAGAACCTTTTACAGGGAATGCTGCCCAATGAACTAGAATACAAATAACCCTAGGAGTGAGCTCCTCAAAGGGAGGTGGGAATAAGCCTTAGAGGAGACAGCATCCAAGTTCCTCTGTCTGAAGTTGCTCAAGTTTACCACTTCTCATGCCTCTGCTCCTCCCCACTTTTACTCATTTTAATATTCTCTGATTATGAATGCATTTGTCAACTTTTAAAGAGCTGTTAACTGTAATTATTGATGATAGCTGGAAGGTGTATTGAACTCCTCTGAAATAAACTAATTAAGAACAATTCCACTGACTAGAAAGCATAAACTTTCCCCATCCATTATTACTGCTCTCCTCCTTTAATTAGAAAACCCATAAATGACTGAGGAGGACATATGTCAGTAGAACCACAATTTAGTTTTTGGAGTATTGCAAGCCAGCAGGAAGACTGTAGTGAATGTGAGAAGGAAAAAGAGAAATAAAATGATACTCTGCCTTGTTTAGCAGTAACTCAGTTATTCCAGAAAGATGAACAACTGAATTCTTATCTCAGTGTCATGAAATCTGATGTCCAGACTTTACATTCATGTCCAGACCTCACCTTTTTTACACTATTAATCAAAACACTGTAAGGCAATAAAGGACAGACAGTCTTCTACTCCACCTTAAAGAGAGTATATGCACTACTAAGAATCTCACTGCTAAAATGCTTGCAAAACCTCCTTATTTTCTACTAAATTTTGCAATATCACTGAAGAGCTATCTGAGCTGTTTGGTAAACAAGTGTGGCTTTGCAATCCAAGGCACTCATTACTGGCAAAGGAAGAATATTCAAAGAAGCAGCTACCCTGAAAGAAAAGGATGTGCTGCTGTTGCATGTCTTTAGGACCTGCCACTACACTGGTACTGTTGCAGCTGTATGACAAGACAGATCTCCAAAACCACTCCAGACAAAAGAGATATGGACGGGTTTGAAAGACAATACCCTGAAACAGAAAGACTCTTCTAGATGAAAGCAGCTGAGAATAATTCATGCTCAACCAACCACCTTCCAAACTGGCTAACATTCCCTTCCATGGATTCTCATAAAAGTACTGAGTTTACTACTTGTTCTTGAGAACATTATTCCTAAAAGCCAGAAACCATAAAGTTTCCAAGTACTAAGAAGAAAGCAAAAGCCAAAACTTCCAAACCACATCATGTATATTCAACACAGCAAACTGACCTTACCTTCAACAGTAAACAGGTCAAGTTACTAATTAGCATCAGCTAACTAGAACATTCTTGGGGTAAATACATCAGACTAGAAATAAAACCAACATGCCAAAATAATCAATAGCGGCTATTCAGGCCATAAAACAGATGAAAGAATTAAACACCTGAGTTATACACCTAGAAAAGAGTCTATCACAATACTGAGAGGCATGCTCAGGTAGCGTGGGGATGGGAAGCAAAAGGAAGAGCAGGACTTTCTGTTCCACTCAAGGTTAACATCTATGACCAATTCACGGTGCAGGAGAAAGCTGAGGCCAGAGTAAAGTCAAGGACGTACAGATGCCAAACAGCAGCGTAACTCCGGGGTGTATCTTCTGTGTTTTTAATTAAGGCCAGAACTGGGGATACAACTGATGCATGCGGATTTTGCGTCCAACTAACTATGCAGGATAGAAATCACAAGAGTAGCTATAAATAGGTTATTCTTTCATCCCCAACCATCACATACCTATACATTTAGTAAAATTACGTTCTTTAGTAATCTCCAACCTGTTAAATCGCAACAGATTTCAGTATTACCAATTTCTCTCGCCTGAATATTTTTGCTTCTCACTTAAATAGAGGAAAGAAAAAAAAGCTTATTAGCACTCTGTTTGCTCCTTCTGAAGCAGTACTTTCATATTTCAGACTATTTATGGGATTGAACAAAAAAAATCACCCATTGTGAACTATCAAGACCACGTAACTTACAATAAATACCATATTCTTATATAGATGTATTGGTAATTGCTTTCCTAGTCTCAAAGTTAGTTACTCACAGTTCCTTTTCCTTAATACGCATATTTTTATGGCATTATATATAGATTTATAGGCAGGAAAAATGTATGTAGAAAAATGGGGGGTTTGGTATGCACATGCATAAAATTACAATGCTAGAATCAATCTCTCTCATACAATTTCTTGAGAGAAACTAGTAGAAGACACCTTTACCTATTTCACACAAACCTGCTTGATAAATAGAAGCTGGGAAGTACAAGCAATTATTAAGTCCTATTGTATATGAAAATGACTGCTGTGAAAAAAGTAAATGCTAAGTGGGAAGAGGACATTTCATTCAATAATTTCTACTTGATGGCCTCTCTGAGATGGCAAACTTCTTACTTGTTCTGTTTCCCATCTATTCACGATGTGAATTATGTGAGATACTTGATGACATACTTAAGATTCATGTTTCTACACCTGAACCAAAGCATTGGCTAATAGTACAGCTGTGAAGAAATAAATTTGCTGAGAATATGACTTAGTATTAGAACATGCACAATTTATTCTCCAACTGTCAAGCTCATGTGCAGCCCCACAAGGTTCCTTAATGGCTGCAGTCCGCTCACAATGTCTGGGAATGGAAGTACCTACCAGTTTGGGGCCAAAAAAAATTTTTTTTAAATTCCATCTTCTAAAATAAGGCCTCCTCTGACCAAGAAGAAAAGCCTTAGATGGCCTGAATTCTTCCATCTTCAAAAAGTTTCAACACAGAACACATCTGAAGGTGAAAAAAAGATAACTGAGCACATAAAATGTTGGTCACATTGATGAAATCAAATTTCCAGGTGTTCATGTGACAATCAGTGACTAAGACCATACTTTCTTTAAGAAAACATATGGCCACGGCTGCTAACTTAGTTCTGGCCATAGGTTCGAAATGAAGAATTCACTTCCATCTTTCCCTGCTGCCATCACGCTGGCCCTCATGAGAATGAATCTACATAAAGAACAATTTGGCTATAGTGATGGCCTTTGGTGTTAATGCCTCTCACATGAAGAAGTTTCTCCTAAAGAATTAACGTTAACCATTTTGTAAGTGATTTACAAGAGTAACATATGAAAATGACTAATCAATATGATTTCCAAAGTTCCAAGAGTTTTTTCTGGTGCAGAAAAAAAACCACGTAATGACAAGATGCAAATAAATGGAATTTACTTCCATCTTTCAGTTATTTTGATAGAATCATGAGAGCTTGAAACAAAAAACATCAGTTTTAATAATAAATCAGATAGACTCATAGAAGCTACATCTATCTAAGGCAACATGAATGAAGACTGACAGACACATAGAAAGAGATAATAAAGAAGTCTATTGGTTTAATTTTCTTCAGAATTAACATAGAAATATATGCTTCATTGTAAGAACTACATATATTTTATTTAGATAAAGATGTGCAATGAGAAAAGTATGATTTGCTATCGTTGCTGAGAAACTAAAAACGGACAACAGTAACAGTTATGTTCATTTCATAACTTCTGTCTACAGCAATTAAATCAGCTTGTGTATTAGCAGTATAATGAATCAGTACATTGATGTTAACTAGCCTGAAAATCACTGGTTCTGAACTAATTGAGTTTCTGTCTTCTAAAGTTCTTCACTGTTGTGGTAGATGATCAAGCAGTTTAGAGTTTGGCATAATCTTTCAGGATCATTTCCAATTTCTGGCTCAGCATGATGTTCCCCTTCACTTTTAGTTTACCAGAAAAGAATGCCTAAAAAGAACAGAAGAGAGGGGAAAAAAAAGCATGTATTCAATTGTTTACTCACAAACCAAAGAGCTGCTAGAACAAAACAAGAAGCCAAAGATAAGAATGGGTGTTTAGCAGTCAGGAGAAAGCCTTCAGTGCTCAATGCCTAATGGTTATCAGTTATTAACATAAACTGCTCAATTCCAATACCATCCAGAACCAGATTTTTTTTTATCTGTAGTGCAGAAAAGGCCAAGTCTGTCATTCAGGGGAAAAAATTAAATAAAATAAATACAAAGCAACTTCAGTGGCCTCTGTTTCCTTTCTGCATATAGCACAGAGGACTTCTGGTGTAAGACAAATGCCTTCACAGAAGCTGAAGGCAAAACTTCAGCAGGGCACAAAGATAAAGCTCCCAGCATCATCCCTTCATGCTGCAGATATCCATAAATCATTATAAGAAATGAAAAAATGGAATGAAAAGGCTATATAATGAAATTTAAAGACCTAAAGAAAATGTAAGCTACACACTCAAATTCATAACAAATGCAAACATAAACCTGCACAATGTATTACACACATATGCTGAAGAAATGCAACTGCTTTATACATAGCATTTTACAACGAACAGGACATAAGCAAGACTTTGCTGCGTTTGCAGAGTCATAGATCAACCAGTATTTTCACTTCAATGCTGGTATATTACATTTTTATTGTCCCTCCTTCAAAGAGCTGTATACCCTGTTTCAATCTAGTCTGTATTTTTTTAAAACCGGTTTTGCTTTTCCGTGGCTTTGCAGTTTGAAAGCTCTTTGAAAGTTCTTTAAATGTGCTTTTGCAGAGTTCCATTAGCTTGAGATATCTTCAAATAAAGATTAGAAAGAGCCAAGAGAAAAGAATTTGAATAGATTCTTTGAGCTTCTTTAGATGGAAAACTTCACAGAAACTCAAAGGAAACACTAATGCCTAAGCATAGATGATGTTCCTGAATTGCAGTCGCTGTTCTTTAGCATTCTGATGATGAGACATCAACATCTTGTTTGTTTATACTTTATGCCTGCTGTATACAGAAGGTCACAAAGGATTTTACTCATGTGGTATATAAGACTTATATCAAACATTCGCCATGATCATTAGTCTCCAATTTTACAAAGTCTCCAACAACTTCTGCTTGGGATCAAAGAAAAAGAACTGTTTGATATATGATGAGCTTAATTAAAGTTTTCATTTGCTCAAGCTTTAATCTGTAAGATGACATATTAAATTTGTGACAGTTTAATTTACTTCTACATGAGGCATTTTTATTAGTAAAATTAGTAGTTTTAAGCAGTTGATTAGTCCAAGAAGCAAAAAGTGCAGATCCAGATTATAGACCTTCCTTAAATCTTTCTTTCCCTGAAAAATATCCTGGTTTGGGGGAATTCTGACCATCTACATGCATGCACTCTCTTGATATTTCTCTTTGCTGTAGTACTAGCAATAAATCAGACCATTGCAACAAACATCAACTTCCTGCAACACGACAATCAAAACAGCCTGAATGACCAAACTGACAAATCTAAGCTTGCAAATCGTATACTGTGAAGCACCAGGAAGCAAACAAACTACTAACTTTGTGCTGCTAGGCTTTATGTCAAAGAATTACAGAATAGTCTGAGTTGGAAGGGACCCAGAAGGATTATCTAGTCCAACTCTAAAGTGAATGGCCCATATAGGTATCGAACCCACAACTTTGATGTTATCAGGGCCCTGCTTTAGCCCTTTGTGGTTACCTTTGCCTCAAGATGACAAAGATGGCATAAATGCTCCCTCATGCTTTCTGACTAATTCAGTATAAGGTACTGATGTGCTTATACCTCATCTGACCCTGGTCTGCACTGTCAAAACATCCCAGAGTTTAGGATTTCAGAATGCAAACAGTCATGAACCACAGCTTGATTTAAGGCAAGTAATATGTCTACATACAAGAGAGTATCTCTGTGACACCCAGGCTTTACCTTTTGGGGGTTGATCTTTTGTTGCACCACATCCATGAAATCCTCGTCCGAGAGAGTGAAAATGGTATCAGCAGAACTTCTGGCAGGTCCTTGATACACTGCTCCAGAGCCATTCTTTAAGTCAATTGCTGAGAAGTAAAAGCAAAGATAGTTTAATTTCAAAATAAAGATAAATTTTTCAGCCTTAAGAACAGTACTTTCCTTACCTACTATTATAAAGGATCCAGTCTAAACATAAATCTTGAGCTATGAGCCACTTCTAAAATAAATGAGGTTTAATTCTTCTTCATCAATGAAAGAAAATAAAAAATTATTCCTGTACTTAATGGGAGGGTGTTTACAGCAAGGACTGCCATTTAAAATTCTTGCAGCGATGGTACAAACTATTTTTGAATGATGCTAAAGGTGCACAAGATATTAATTAGTGCACTTAACTGCAAAAATGTTTGAGTTAGTAATAAAGCTCTAAAGTTCAAAACCAGCATCCTATAGTCAGACAAGGCAAATGTAGCAGTGTTCAAACACACTGCTGCATTTTCCCTGGTCTGTCCCTGGGGCAATATAACATAGCCTATTCTGCTTCATGCAAGGAATGTTAAAAGCCTTGCCAGTTACCTGTCTTTCTCTCCTGGAAAGACAAAAATTCCTCCAAGTGTCTGTAGCTTCAGAGTGTTCTTTTCCCACGCCAAATGACCTGCCAAAATAATCTATTACAAAGCTAACACTATCAGGTATTGTGTCATTTGTTTAGAAGAGTATTTTGACAGGATGTGCTCTGCCAAGTAATTCTCAAATTTTGCGAATTCCCGTCCTGCCTTTACACTTTTGCCTCTTGATCCATCACTTCCCCATCCCACACATTATTCATGTGGAAAGTCCCGTAAGGACATGGTGTCTCTAATCACAGAATCACGGCTGCCAAGTTAGTTGCTCTTCATGGAGGAATTTTAAGGCCCTCACCTAACCATGGAGACTTATTTCTGCATAAACCTTCTTATATGCAACTTTCTTCCAAATAATTTTTTGACAGGGTAAGGGGATCTATAAAGATTGGGAATAGGTTTAGTCTATTTAAGTCTTTCATTTTCTAAAATCTGCTTTAAGTATTATTTATCTAGTTACAACAGAACTAGAAAGGGACTTAAGTATACAACATTGCTCAGTGAGAAGTGACATATTGGATTATTATCTTCCAGTTGATTTTAAGGTAAATTATAATTTATGGAACAGAGTTAATGCATATCACTAACCTCAAGCAATATGGGAAGAAATTTAAAAAGGTTACTGAGCACCAGATGAATTATCTATACATTTGTATTTGTGAGCAGGGGCTGTGTAACATCCTTGTGACCCAAACCAGCTACTATATAGTCTAACATACATGAGCCTTTACACATTGCTCCTGTAGTTGATGCAGGCACCGACTATTATTAGGAAAACAAAAATCAAAAAAACCATCTACAGAATCATGAAATGCAAGCTACACACACAAACCAAAGTCTGAGAGTGGATACCCGCTCTCCGACTAAGTTAACCAAGTCTAACTGTCCATGTGCTTTTAAAATACAGCTCTACCCAAATGCTGGCAATGTTACACAGCACACCAGTGTAGAAACTGCTCCCTTTGAGCCAAACAGCAATGTCAGCAAGCCCAACAGATTAATTCACAAACCACAGACATGGTGTCTAGGATGCCTACAGTTCTTAAAAAATTGTTTTGAATTACTTCTGGACCTTAGGAATCCCTTCTTGTACTTCATTCTGCTGGCATTAAATTTTTTTCCTGTCCCTACCCTTCCTACGCTGCTCCAGAAGGAACTCAAATGCTGAAAGCCTGACATACCATGTCCCAAGACACACCTTCTCCTTCTTCACTAAGTACTGGCTGAAAAGCAGTTTTGACATACTTCATTGATAATACTCATCCATCAGTCTCAGCAGTGTCGATTTCAGATGACAAAAAAAAATAAAAAGGTGTAGTGACTCAGAAAAGTTCTAATGACACATTTTATTTTGAATATAGTACATAATTAACAGTTGTTACATTGTTGTACATTAAGATATCACTTAGCATTATTACAGTCCTTGTTCTCCTTCTCCATTTCCTAGCCAAATCCCAAGACCATAATTTACCAGTCAATATCTACAATTGAAAGCAACGTCTCAAAGCACAACCACACCTTTAAACATTGCATAATAATGGCACCCATAATCAAGGTAACATTTCATGTTTACAGAATCACAGAATCATTAAGGTTGGAAAAGACCTCCAAGATCATTGAGTCCAACCTTTGACTGACCACTACCGTGACAACTAGACCACAGCACTAAATGCCACATTCAGTTGTTTCTCGAACACTTCCAGGGATGGCGACTCCACCCCTTCTGGGAAGAAACTTCTGATGTACAACACGAACCTCCCATGGGGCAGCGTGAGGCCATTTCTTATTGTCCTGTCATTGGTTGCGGAACCAGCAGGAGAAACCAACCCCCACCTGGCTACACCCTCCTTTCAGGCAGTTGTAGAGAGAAACAA